>JBAIZL010000216.1:147500-252500 GCA_036971475.1 Prosapia bicincta | reverse complement strand
TCACTAAAACAACAACGCATTACTAAATCATTGTTTTGTAATGTAATTGTAATATATATATATATATATATATATATATATATATATATATATATATATATATATATATATATGTAATTTGAAAATATTACAGACGAGGATACCATTAAGTGATATGTCCAGTGGTAGTTATTATAACTAGGAAAAATTATATTAAAAAAATATTTTAGTGAAAGTGACGTCACACATAAATATAACGAGTAATGACACAAAACTAAATACCTTACACACACACACACACACACACACACACACACACACACACACACACACACATATATATATATATATATACGCTAGTCAAACAATCATAAGTTAATTCTTAATATACTCATCTTCACTTCTGCTCAGAATAATTGAATATATTCGAGTACATTTTTCTGTCTTTCTTAACATTACAATATTTTTCTTTGTTTACGCGTTTCGGAATGACTCCATTTTCAAAATTTATATAGTTATTTATTAAAAATGTATTATAGAGATTATTATTCAAGTTTTGAAAATGGAGTCATTCCGAAACGCGTCAACAATGTTGTAACGTTATGAAAGGCAGAAAAATATATCCAAATATACAAATAAATAATTCAGAATTATTTAATTAACAAGGTTTACAGATAAATGGTTTTGCACTAAATGTAAGCCTTCGTAAATTCAGATGTTAATTCAGAAACCCCGAGAAAACAATACTTTATAGTTATTGTTCAAACAGTTTGTTTAGAATACAAAATTAAATTAATTTGTTTTCTTAAAATCTATGTTAATACGTGTATTTGTAAAACATTAAATACATTCAGTGCTGTATTTAGAGTTCTACCTGGATATTTTAATAATTATGAAATCATTAAAAGAAGAAAAGTTTTAGTATCGCACTATTCGAATCCTTACATTAATCATTCACAATTGTTAAATTTAATTAATATAAGTTTTATTTAAGTTAATTTTACATTAAATGTAAATAAGCTCACTAACCGAGGCTATGTATATATATATATAAGGGGGTTTATAAAGTGCTATTTTAAGACATATTCTACTCCGAGGCCAATAACTTGAGAGATTTGTCTCTTCTGCTCACAAAGTTTGATACGCGAGTTCATTAAACTCACAATAATAAAGCCGTCTCCATACCTGCTTCAAGACCTTATTTTCTAAAACTATAATAAGATACTAACGTTTGTCTTTAAAAGTAAACCATTCAAGACAAAAAAACAATGGAGCAATATTCTTCACACCATATAAGAAAATTACAAAATTCAAAACCAATAAGATTAATAAAGCAATATTATTTGCTCACTTTTAAGATCTATTAAAGCAAAGGAAAAATCGCCCCAAAATTACTGAAAGTTTTATTACTTTATTTAAGAAAGCGCTATGTAAAATATATTCCCTGTTTAAATTTAAAAAAATATCTTAACGACATGTCTTCTCGCCGATTCTGTAAATGTACCATCAAAGAATCAAATCTGCGGGGGTAAAATGCGTCATACGGTTGCGCAAGAACGTATCGTTGCCCGGGTGTACAGTGGCTGTGCTTAGCCGGCTGACCTACTTGTTAAGCAATCATTTTGGACTTTACTAGTGGATTCAAACAAGAACATTAGCAATTGTAAGGGCTTGCACAACGCGCCGTATATCATCAGGCGAACTATTCAAGCAGGCCCATACTCGTTATTACCATTCTGAACAAGTGACTCGTTACATGGTAAGACGCCTTCTAAACAGTTGCAACACAAGATTCCCTTGCATTAACGGTTTTATTACAATACAACCATTTACAACACATTTGTAGATATCCAATGGATTTCAAACGCATTATACCTATTCTAACCTGAACAATGCAAATACAAATTTATGATTAGCAATATTAAAACTCGTTTTACAGTTTTAGCGATTATAAATATCTTTCTTTCAATTATTTATATTGTTTTAGACAGCATCGTACTATAGCACGTTTAGGTTATGGGTCTTTAAATACTGACCTATATTGTAATGGTTGTTAATAAGATAAACACATTCTGTTATGTTTGTTAATTACCTTATAGTGGATTGTATCATTCAATTTTTTCTATTAGTTCACTCTCTCCATAATATATATAAATCTTGTTCAAATTTACAATCGTTAATAAAATAATTTTTATTCATTCACTCAAGATCAAATACATTTTTAAAACTTGTAGTGGATGGAACTTGATGTTAATACAGTTTTTTCAAATATTAATTTATTAACTAAGTTTAAGTATTTCATTTTAATTTTAATAATTAATTTCGCTTTCGAATTTCCCACTGAATATTTTGAATCTATCATATATATATATTGATATATATTGACATACAAACATACATGTTTATATTATTTGTAGTTTTTTAATTAAAATATTTAAAATACAATTTCTTTTTGTTGACTGAAGTAGGAATTTACTTTTTTATATTCCTTAATAACGTTACATGGATATAAATATATGTATACACACACACACACACACACACACATATATATATATATATATATATATATATATATATATATATATATATATATATATTAAAACAACACAGGTTATTGAAATACAAGAATATTTATTATTTTATATCCAAAGCTTTTCGTTGGCAAACAGTACCAACATCATCAGGAATGAAAATTACAATAATGTTACATTATTATTACATTATTGTTACATTGTTGTAATTTTCATTCCTGATGATGTTGGTACTGTTTGCCAACGAAAAGCTTTGGATATAAAATAATAAATATTCTTGTATTTCAATAACCTGTGTTGTTTTAAATTATTAAACAAGAAAACGTATTTTATATTTATTCATATATATATATATATATATATATATATATATATATATATATATATATATATATATATATAAATATAAAGAGACGTGGCACATACATGTGTTTACATTCTATATTATTCACGTAAAGTACATAAAACGACATTAACTAACAAAAATATCGTTTCTGATAAGTTTTTTGTTTCATTAATAACCAATTAGACACTACAATTTAAATGCAAAAATATTACAATAGAAACTATAAACAATTCAAAAAGCATTTTTATTCAAAATTTTCACAACCTATAGATTGCAATAAGTGTGTTTTTCAGCATAACGCAGGTTTCAATTTTGGTGTAGGCGGTCTTTGAGCTACACAAATACAGTATGGAGTATATTTCACACAAACACACAACAGTTGAAATTATTTTTGTGTGTTTAAGATAGTTATTTGAAAAATAATTGATAATGTGTAAAATTTCGAGTTTCTTTTAAACCTAGTTTTTTAAAAATAAATAATTTTTACAAATTACGATGCTGTGATGGTGTTCAGTTTATTAAAACCACTTGCACTTTGTTGCAAACGGTCAATAATGTTAACAAAACAACTCACGTCATGTTACAAAAAAAATTCAAAACCTGTTATTAAAACGCTCATTATTTAAAGAAAAAAATTAATTGGTAATCCATTAACCATTTGCAAGAGATGGACGTGTTTGTGAAAATATAAACAATGCTAGGGGCTCTTAGGGGCCAATGCCGCTATTCTTATTGAAATAAATTTTAATGTTTTTATCGTATGTTAATTTTTGAATACATAATAAATATAATGTAATTCAAGTTTTTCATAATAAAATTTCCTTACATGAACTATATTTTTTGTAAATGCGTAAAAAATTAATTTCTTTGACTAATCGTATTTTCAATATGTATCTTAAATCTGTCTTGAGATTTTACTCGACTTAGTGCAACATAAAGTGGACCATGTGTAAAAACAGCCTCGGTCAATTAAAGTCCTGCTCTGAAGGATGTTTGACCCTGAGCCTTATTTATAGTTATGGAAAATGCAAGTCTTTAAAAATTTTTGTTTCTTTTCATTTGAAATGGGATGTTAGGATATTTTGATATTAATTTAATTATTGGTAAAAATATGATGTTTCCTTTTCGAGAACCAGTGATTATTTCTCATTTAATACAATTGCCAAACATATCAAGTACGACCAGTCGTACTCCATTAACTAAACCTTATCCCAAGTTTATAAGTCTAATTAATCTTTGATACTGGTAAAATGTTTGTACTCAGCTGTTTTTAATATAATATCTGTACAGCTGTTTCTCAGCTGAAATATTTGAAAATCATACTCAGTTGTTTTTCATTGCAATGTATTTCTTATGGAGATTTTTGGTATAAATGAAGTTGCTCAAAACTCTATATATGTCGTAATTTGAGAAAATCCTTTATTTCCCCCCCCCCGCTACTTCGTGTCAATATATTTACATTGAGCCACCCCCAGCTCTGTACGACCTTCCAAACTCCCACAATTTTTCTCTCAAAATTCGGCTTACGAAATTATATATATATATATATATTTAGAAACCGAACTCGATACCAAAACTAGTTTTTTTTTAAAGAAAAAGAGATACTAAGAATGTATCATATAAATTATTTTTCATAGTATTTTCTGTTTGTTTCTGCGATTATTTTCACGTTTCTGTGCGCATATTTCTTCAGAAATTCTTTTTTTTCCCTTGCCTAGTTTTGTTGATAATACACCATCTTGTACAGGTAATAATACAGAATACACAAAAAAACACGCACTCATACACGCATACACACAGACACACACACACATATTAGCTTGCACGTACACGCCTCTGATTATATATATTAATACATACTTTCTTTCCTTAGCAGAACGTTATGAAATCATTGTGTCCCTACATGCATGTTCAGATGTCCTCATGTTCTGTTAGAGTGGATATGCTTATAAGGCCGGACTCACTCTTTCCTTCCTCCAAAGGGGGTTTTATGCCCTTATATTATCACATTTATTATTTTTAATCATCCCCTATTCTTCATATTGGATACAACTCAAATTTATATCGCGTAAAGAATAAACTTGTTTTCTTGCATTCACGTACCCCTACCGTTACTTTAAGTTCGGGTGAAATTAAAAATCTACTTTATAAACTTACTGTAGATAGACTTAAGAATGTTTTGAGTTAATTTTCCATTTTGTGGACATGTTAGGGTTGCATTATAAACACATAGCCTAATAATAGAATTAAAATTGGAATATGACTGGAGCTTCGCCTGTCGTGGCGTAGGTTTGGAGCTGGTCCTTGGTTCAACACCAACGGTGATGAGAGCCATTGCCGCCAATGTGATGAGACACATTGCTGCCAAATGGGTCTCCTGTCCGTCCGTCGACCTGTGCTGTCAGACACAGTCGATCAGTCTTGGGTTGTTTCGTTACTATGGTAAGGAAGGTGTCGTCGACTGTTGAATGTTACAAAAAATTGGCAACCTTGCACCAGGCAACCTTGCTTTGTTAGGCGTTCAACCCACGATAGCAAGTCCTATTTCAATTTTAATTCTACCATAATTAGTAATACGTTTGCAATTACGAGTACAATGTAATTTGAACTATTGTTTAGGCTTTCATTCGACCAGATTTTTCTCTCACTATTTCGAAAGGTTTTTGTATTGCAAATACTGACTCGAATGAAAACATTAATTATTATATAAGACCCACTCATTATATTAGCAGTACGACCGGAATGGGAGGGTGAGACTAAACTCCGAATCCCGGTGCAGATAACGTCCATAGCTGTGAAGGTATAGCCAGGCGTAAGCGAACCTAACGCCATGAGTCCCGGACGACGTTGGAAGAATACCTTTAGAACACTGCGAGTATCTGTCAGAGAGACCGGAAACTCTGTAGTGACCTCCTCGCTGAGCGAAAGGACGGATTCCTTGGTACTGTCACGTAACGCCTTGCTCGAGCTTTGTCTAACATGATAGAAGCAAACAAATATGTCCTATAAATAATCGATGTATAAAAATTGTTAAAATAAATATAATGAGTAGAGAAATAAATTTACAAACTAGATTTACTTAGATCAGTATACTAATCGTAGATCGTATACTAGATCGTAGTTTGTACGTTTATCGTATTAAGAATCCAAATTTTATTTTTTCTATTTCTTAAATCAGCTCACTTTCTCTTTGTATATATAATGAACAAATTTCCAATCGTTAATACTTTTTTTATTCGTCCACTCAAGTTAAAACACATATTTTTGGACTTGTATTGGATGATAATTGATGTCAATAATGTTTTTCCAATATTTATACATTAATTAAATTTTAAAAAGTTTATGTCTCGGTCGGATTCGAACTGAATGACTCCATGTTTGAAATCCAGTACTTTGGCCAACGTTTTCATTCCTAGATATCAAATCTTTAATGATGTACATGAAATTATAAGATACATGTTCTTTGCAATAATAAAGCAGTACAAGAGATTGATGGAATATGAAACTATAGACCACAATCAGCTGTATAAATTAGAAACTACAAAAAAAGAAACAAAAAGAATAGTCGAACACCATATACAGTATAGTGAAGAAAATGGAAAATTGCAAGGAAATTTGCTTTCTATTTTGCCACGAAATATTGTAATTCTGTCATATGCATTGACATAGTTATATTAATTGTAACTATTTAATAAAATAAAAGTAAATAAAAAATTTTTTTTCGGCCTCAGTACGAATTGACTAAAGATTCTTTTTAATACATTACTTGTTCAATACGAGTTCAATCTTAAAAACTTTATGAATTAATAATTTTTGATTACCTTTTGAGTTGTTGGGATTATCGTCAATAGTTTTAGGGAAAAAATAAAATTATATAAAATTCGTTACTTTAAAGTTTGGTTAAAAACTTCAAATACTTTAGTTGTAAGTTTTGGAGGTTGTATTATCAATACTCACTCACGATGATGATTTTATTATTGAAACGAGTGTGAGTGAAGAAATGAATAACTTGTGAGTTTGTGCGGCTTTTATTTGCTACTGTACTATAAAGTTATATATATATTGCGTTTACAATAGTTTTAATTGAATTGTCTGTTTTGATCAGAAAGAATACACAGAAACAACAGTAGTAAAAGAAACTCTAAGACATCACATACAGATTCATAATAAGAGAGAGAGGCGAAGAGCGGCAGAGAGAGAGAGAGAGAGGTTTTGCTTTTAACAAAAACAGTACCTAAGACATCTAGAAACACTTAGCAATAAAGCTGCACTCTAAAAAATACCAATACTCTGATTGCAATTGTAATTAAGCTTGTTAACCAAACACTTACACAATATTTGGCCATAAAAATATATTACATTAAAAACTTAATTATTTACTTTCCATTAACGCACTTCTGACAAATGCGTTTCTCTTATTTAATGCCTCCATTCGGAAGAAACTAATCGATTTACCCTATGAAAGCATTAATGGTTTGGTTAATTAGAAAACATATAAATCCACTTTACTATAACAAATCGCAATACATTAGTACTTTAAAGTTATGTAGCATTCCAAGCTACAGCTAGGTTCGATGCAGTTCTTAGAAAGTACGCTACTGACTGATGGCTTTTCCGAAACGCGTCAAGGGAAATTAATCTAAAACGGCTGATAAATGTGTGACTTAGAATGTGAATCATTTCCCCTGTTACAGATTAAACATTGTTTCACTTAAACCTAGTATTATCAACATTTTACGCGTGTGTTATGGTTTAAGAACTGATTCTATGAACTACTTATGGACTTGCATAAATAATATAAAATTATCAAAGAATTACTGAGTATAATTGAAATAGATGTTCGAAAGCTTTCTGAGACGAAACACTCAGAATAATAAATATGTAAGAATTAAATAGTTTTGTAATAAAGTTAAAGTTTCAGTCATGGGAAACAAAATCCATGAGTGACTTATATACTTGTTTAATCAGAATACTATTTAAAATATGTAAAAAAAACAAGACACGCAAATTCATTTTGTTTTTAAAATTAATCTTTTACAACATCACAATATTTCTACTTAATTATTTTTTAAATAAACAGTTCACGAACTGTATGTGTAACAATAAGTATTCGGCACGGTAGATATTAAAAGAGTTCACTCAAAATCTCACTATACACTAGTTTATTAATAACTACAGGCTGCTTTCGACGTTTGGTTTCGATGTTGCCTTCATCAGTAGTAGCCAATTACTGATGAAGGCGATAGTCGTCGAAACTAGTCTGTACGTATTAATAAATTAGTGTGTAGTGAGATTTTGAATGAACTATTTTAATATTCACTGTTGTGAATTGTTCTCACTAGCTAAGCTCTAATTAGCTATCTCAAAATAATTTCCACAACGGCATCTTATCAAATAGTTTTTTTTACAATTTTTGTACAATATAATTTCAGAACATTTGAAATAATAATCGCCAATGTTTTAAATAAATTGTGTAGTGAAAGAACCATAAACGTTGCAAGCGACCGTACGAATCTATTTCTCGCCGTAAATACTGTCACGTTATTGTAAAAACTAAAATGAATCTAGATAATTTCACTTACGCTAAAAACCGGGTAAATGACCCCAGATCATTTCCCATTCGAGACAAACATGGTAAATTACGGTACAGCTGCATGTGATTCTTTAAAATGCAAATACGATAAGTACATAGAGACGAGAGGAGTAATTAGGCAGAGATAAACACTCTAGACGGATAATTACTCACAGATAAACACTCTCATGCACGCAATCTATAGACGCTCTTCGTGTTTCAAAGCGAAAAATATCAGGCCTACTTTACGTGTATACCGAGGTTTTATTCATGCAACAAAATAAGACATTTTAGAATTTAGATTTATAGCTCTACAAAACTTACTTGTAATGAGTGAAACAAGAATGTGAATAAGCTATTTTTGCACAGCCTTCTTTTCTTATATTTTCCTACCGTCCACCGCTTTAATTGTATAACACTTTGTATCTATACTAATTGTTTAACAAGTTTAACTGAAATTACATTTTAAAAATAGAATACATTTAAAAGATTATTATTTAGGTCAAATACTAACATATTGACACATTATACTGACCCATATCAACAAAGTAAAACCAATACTTAAGCACGATTCTATATTTAATAAAACAGACTTTATTTAATTTTTAATTAACTAATTAATCTTTAAAAATTATTTCTAATATTTATCTGGAATAGAACAGTTAAATTATTTATATAAATCTCGGATTGTTACAATGAAATAAATGACGCTCTTTTTTATAATTTAATATTATCATCAGAAGAGAATATAAGAGATCTTTTTATAAGAAAAATAGTGTAAATGGTGTATTTTTACAATTAAAAATATATTTGTGAGATAACTGTAGATAATATTGGGATCACTTGACATTAGAAATACAATTTTATCTTTCACAACATAAAAACATTTTTAATTTTCATAGTTCATTTTTATGTGGCAAGAAACCATATATAAATAATTAAAATATTTTTAATGGAATTATATATTATTAATTTAAATTCAAAATGTATTTTAATATTGGGGAACAAACTGTTTCTTTAGGATCATATAGTAGTTACACGGAAATAGAACTATATTAATTTTGATTTGGAATAAATAACAAGCCACAACCAGCTCTGACTGGTACTTCATAGATAATGTTTAAAGGTTTTCTCCTGTATTTAGATCTTCATCTTCGCTGCCGTGGTGGCAGTCGCCAGAGCAGGAATCGTGGCCGGTCCCGCTTATGCTGCCGCTCCTGCATACGCCCATGCTGCCCCCGTCGCCTACGCAGCCCCCGTCGCCAAGTACGCTGTAGCCGCTGCCCCTGCATATGCTGCCCCAGCCTACGCAGCGCCCGTCGCCAAGTACGCTGTCGCTGCCGCTCCTGCATACGCCGCACCAGCTCACCGTGTAGAGGAATACGACCCACACCCTCAGTACAACTTTGAATACAACGTACACGACGCCCACACCGGAGATGTCAAGAGCCAGTCCGAGAGCCGTGACGGAGACGTTGTCCACGGAAGTTACAGCCTGGTCGAACCCGACGGTTCCAAACGTACCGTAGAGTACACCGCCGACCCACACAATGGATTTAACGCCGTCGTACACAAGGAAGCCGGAGCCCATCCAGTTGCTGCATATGCACCAGCACCAGTCGCTAAGGTCGCTTATGCCGCCCCCGCTTATGCTGCCCCCGCCTACGCCGCTCCCGCCTACGCAGCACCAGTCGCCAAAGTAGCATACGCTGCTCCCATCGCTAAGGTCGCTTACGCTGCACCAGTAGCTAAGGTTGCATACGCTGCCCCTGCATACGCAGCGCCTATTGCTAAAGTAGCTTACGCTGCCCCTGCATATGCTGCTCCATCTTACGGATACCATTAGGACTTCATCTTTCTATTATCGCTCAAATCTAATGTAAATAAGCTCTTATTTAAATTAATTACCAAATATATGTTGGTTTATTTTGTAAATAAACTTTCATACATTTTACTTTACTTAGCCTCGTGCTCTTATTATTTATCCCTTAATCCTCATTCTAATATTAGAAATTTATAAACCTAAATCTAAAGATTTTTTATTCAAATCTTTCAATTACATATAAAATACATACACAAAACTCACAAATTCATTATTTATTTACTCATACGCGTTTCAATGACAAAGTCATGATGAGTTATAGAGCTGTAAGTTAGAGTTTGTAGTAGCAACACTCACTGATGATGATGGCTTTGTCATTGAAACGCGTATGAGTAAATACATGAATAATTTGTGAGTCTTGTGTATGTCTTTTGTTTCATCATAACCTTACAAACTAAGCTCAAAGATTAGTTGTATACTTTACAAATGATAAAATGTACACAAATAAACTCTGATAAAATGTACACAAATAAACTCTGATAAAATGTACACAAATAAACTCTGATAAAATGTACACAAATAAACTCTGATAAAATGTACACAAATAAACTCTGATAAAATGTACACAAATAAACTCTGATAAAATGTACACAAATAAACTCTGATAAAATGACATGAACATAAAACACTAAACCGATTGAAATTGTTGATAAGAGATACAAATATTAGTATTAACTTAGCAGAGTTACAAACTCAGGAACTTATAAGCGCGTAACTATGTAAGGTCTGTGAGCTTGTAATTATGCTAACGTATATAATATGTATAAAAATCCAAACGAAAATACTCCACGTCCATTATGGAATTTACGAGACAAATATTCCTAGCTTTTAATGAACTAGCTGTACCTTGCCAAGCTTTGCTGTGACATATTGTGGTTGCATGGAAGAGAAATGAGGAGCAAAGCTAAGCATACGTTTCATAGAAGTTTAATTTTGCAATACTTCAGAGGCCAAGGCAATACAGAGCTAAGGCTGTGCCATTTTTTGATCGAACCGTTCTTTAATTTGGGAATGCTTGATTGGACATATGACTGAAGGCCACCGGTGCTGTAACTCTTTTCACAACAGCAGAGATTGTGCTCTACTACAACAAAAGATTTATAAAACCATCTTCGGAGCGGGTTGTATGACGTGTCAAAATTTAAACTCAATCGAAAGTTTTGGGTGTTAGGAGTGTACACAAATCAACATAATATTTTTATATATAAATATTCTTATTTATAAAGTGCCAAAGTTTTAAAATTGATAGCTTTTAGGTTAAAGTATTTTAACAACAATAAATTACAATTTTTCTAATTTCTATTTATTTTTATATCAACAAATATTTGCTAAAATGTGGCATTAAAAGTTAATTAGCTGGTGGTTAATGACAGAAACTAACAATCGCACTGATATTACAGCCTTCTTCAAATAGTACGGAAGTTGAATCATCTTTGAATCGTTAAGCATCTCAATAAGTGTTTGTAAACGAGACGAATCAAAGCTTTTGATTCAACTCTAGCATGATACAAAGTCTATCCCCCCGTTAAAATGGGATTGTTTGCTACTAATGTCTTAGGCGATAAAAGAGGTGGCTCTTACATTAAACTTCTGCATCAAATACAGGCAATGAAAATGTTAACGATTAAGCATTCTATACGTGTGACAGAAGAATAAAAAAATAATACAAGATTTTGATTAGCTCGTATGAAATTATTTCTTGAATGATTTGAGAAGGGTTTTTACAAATATAATTAAACTGATTTCAACTTTCTGATTTCATTTATAGCTACAAAATTGAATTTTATTATCTCAATTCCAAATACAGAAATAACCCTGGTGAGATGACGGAGTATCTTTAAAAGATGTATTGAACTTCTGTAGACATTTTGACTGGACCAATCTCTTGTGGTCCTTCTAAAAATTAACTAAGAATTAATGTCTTTGTAAAAACCAGCACAGTCTTTTATGTTCTTTTGTTAGAGCATGTAACATACTGTGTAAGATATCGTTCTGTTACAAATACTGCCATTTATTTCCTAATTATCAGTACTCTCTCTCTCTCTCTCTCTCTCTCTCTCCAATTTTATTATTTGTTGATATAACTTTAGTAACTACGTTAACCCGTAACCTTCTACTTAAAACATACTTTCAATGCTGAAAGGAAAGTCAGTAAAGCTATAGCTCGAAGGAAGCTCTTGGTGAAGTGTAGGGGGTTTGCCACCTCACATTACAATGCGAAAGTTAAATGCCAGGACTTTGCTTTATATAGCACAACAGGCTTGATAAGGGCAACGAACTAGTTGCCGAAAAGTTACATTATTACTATTTATTAGGCGATAGCTCGAAGGAAGCTCTTGGTGAAGTGTAGGGGGTTTGCCACCTCACATTACAATGCGAAAGTTAAATGCCAGGACTTTGCTTTATATAGCACAACAGGCTTGATAAGGGCAACGAACTAGTTGCCGAAAAGTTACATTATTACTATTTATTAGGCGATAGCTCGAAGGGAGCTCTTGGTGAAGTGTATTGGGTTTGCCACCTCACATTACAATGCGAAAGTTAAATGCCAGGACTTTGCTTTATATAGCACAACAGGCTTGATAAGGGCAACGAACTAGTTGCCGAAAAGTTACATTATTACTATTTATTAGGCGATAGCTCGAAGGAAGCTCTTGGTGAAGTGTAGGGGGTTTGCCACCTCACATTACAATGCGAAAGTTAAATGCCAGGACTTTGTTTTATATAGCACAACAGGCTTGATAAGGGCAACGAACTAGTTGCCGAAAAGTTACATTATTACTATTTATTAAGCGATAGCTCGAAGGGAGCTCTTGGTGAAGTGTATTGGGTTTGCCACCTCACATTACAATGCGAAAGTTAAATGCCAGGACTTTGCTTTATATAGCACAACAGGCTTGATAAGGGCAACGAACTAGTTGCCGAAAAGTTACATTATTACTATTTATTAGGCGATAGCTCGAAGGAAGCTCTTGGTGAAGTGTAGGGGGTTTGCCACCTCACATTACAATGCGAAAGTTAAATGCCAGGACTTTGCTTTATATAGCACAACAGGCTTGATAAGGGCAACGAACTAGTTGCCGAAAAGTTACATTATTACTATTTATTAGGCGATAGCTCGAAGGAAGCTCTTGGTGAAGTGTAGGGGGTTTGCCACCTCACATTACAATGCGAAAGTTAAATGCCAGGACTTTGCTTTATATAGCACAGCAGGCTTGATAAGGGCAACGAACTAGTTGCCGAAAAGTTACATTATTACTATTTATTAGGCGATAGCTCGAAGGAAGCTCTTGGTGAAGTGTAGGGGGTTTGCCACCTCACATTACAATGCGAAAGTTAAATGCCAAGACTTTGTTTTATATAGCACAACAGGCTTGATAAGGGCAACGAACTAGTTGCCGAAAAGTTACATTATTACTATTTATTAGGCGATAGCTCGAAGGAAGCTCTTGGTGAAGTGTAGGGGGTTTGCCACCTCACATTACAATGCGAAAGTTAAATGCCAGGACTTTGCTTTATATAGCACAACAGGCTTGATAAGGGCAACGAACTAGTTGCCGAAAAGTTACATTATTACTATTTATTAGGCGATAGCTCGAAGGAAGCTCTTGGTGAAGTGTAGGGGGTTTGCCACCTCACATTACAATGCGAAAGTTAAATGCCAGGACTTTGCTTTATATAGCACAACAGGCTTGATAAGGGCAACGAACTAGTTGCCGAAAAGTTACATTATTACTATTTATTAGGCGATAGCTCGAAGGAAGCTCTTGGTGAAGTGTAGGGGGTTTGCCACCTCACATTACAATGCGAAAGTTAAATGCCAGGACTTTGCTTTATATAGCACAACAGGCTTGATAAGGGCAACGAACTAGTTGCCGAAAAGTTACATTATTACTATTTATTAGGCGATAGCTCGAAGGAAGCTCTTGGTGAAGTGTAGGGGGTTTGCCACCTCACATTACAATGCGAAAGTTAAATGCCAGGACTTTGCTTTATATAGCACAACAGGCTTGATAAGGGCAACGAACTAGTTGCCGAAAAGTTACATTATTACTATTTATTAGGCGATAGCTCGAAGGAAGCTCTTGGTGAAGTGTAGGGGGTTTGCCACCTCACATTACAATGCGAAAGTTAAATGCCAGGACTTTGCTTTATATAGCACAACAGGCTTGATAAGGGCAACGAACTAGTTGCCGAAAAGTTACATTATTACTATTTATTAGGCGATAGCTCGAAGGAAGGTCTTGGTGAAGTGTAGGGGGTTTGCCACCTCACATTACAATGCGAAAGTTAAATGCCAGGACTTTGCTTTATATAGCACAACAGGCTTGATAAGGGCAACGAACTAGTTGCCGAAAAGTTACATTATTACTATTTATTAGGCGATAGCTCAAAGGAAGCTCTTGGTGAAGTGTAGGGGGTTTGCCACCTCACATTACAATGCGAAAGTTAAATGCCAGGACTTTGTTTTATATAGCACAACAGGCTTGATAAGGGCAACGAACTAGTTGCCGAAAAGTTACATTATTACTATTTATTAGGCGATAGCTCGAAGGAAGCTCTTGGTGAAGTGTAGGGGGTTTGCCACCTCACATTACAATGCGAAAGTTAAATGCCTGGACTTTGCTTTATATAGCACAACAGGCTTGATAAGGGCAACGAACTAGTTGCCGAAAAGTTACATTATTACTATTTATTAGGCGATAGCTCGAAGGAAGCTCTTGGTGGAGTGTAGGGGGTTTGCCACCTCACATTACAATGCGAAAGTTAAATGCCTGGACTTTGCTTTATATAGCACAACAGGCTTGATAAGGGCAACGAACTAGTTGCCGAAAAGTTACATTATTACTATTTATTAGGCGATAGCTCGAAGGAAGCTCTTGGTGAAGTGTAGGGGGTTTGCCACCTCACATTACAATGCGAAAGTTAAATGCCAGGACTTTGCTTTATATAGCACAACAGGCTTGATAAGGGCAACGAACTAGTTGCCGAAAAGTTACATTATTACTATTTATTAGGCGGTAGCTCAAAGGAAGCTCTTGGTGAAGTGTAGGGGGTTTGCCACCTCACATTACAATGCGAAAGTTAAATGCCAGGACTTTGCTTTATATAGCACAACAGGCTTGATAAGGGCAACGAACTAGTTGCCGAAAAGTTACATTATTACTATTTATTAGGCGATAGCTCGAAGGAAGCTCTTGATGAAGTGTAGGGGGTTTGCCACCTCACATTACAATGCGAAAGTTAAATGCCAGGACTTTGCTTTATATAGCACAACAGGCTTGATAAGGGCAACGAACTAGTTGCCGAAACGTTACATTATTACTATTTATTAGGCGATAGCTCGAAGGAAGCTCTTGGTGAAGTGTAGGGGGTTTGCCACCTCACATTACAATGCGAAAGTTAAATGCCAGGACTTTGTTTTATATAGCACAACAGGCTTGATAAGGGCAACGAACTAGTTGCCGAAAAGTTACATTATTACTATTTATTAGGCGATAGCTCGAAGGAAGCTCTTGGTGAAGTGTAGGGGGTTTGCCACCTCACATTACAATGCGAAAGTTAAATGCCAGGACTTTGCTTTATATAGCACAACAGGCTTGATAAGGGCAACGAACTAGTTGCCGAAAAGTTACATTATTACTATTTATTAGGCGATAGCTCGAAGGAAGCTCTTGGTGAAGTGTAGGGGGTTTGCCACCTCACATTACAATGCGAAAGTTAAATGCCAGGACTTTGTTTTATATAGCACAACAGGCTAGATAAGGGCAACGAACTAGTTGCCGAAAAGTTACATTATTACTATTTATTAGGCGATAGCTCGAAGGGAGCTCTTGGTGAAGTGTATTGGGTTTGCCACCTCACATTACAATGCGAAAGTTAAATGCCAGGACTTTGTTTTATATAGCACAACAGGCTTGATAAGGGCAACGAACTAGTTGCCGAAAAGTTACATTATTACTATTTATTAGGCGATAGCTCGAAGGGAGCTCTTGGTGAAGTGTATTGGGTTTGCCACCTCACATTACAATGCGAAAGTTAAATGCCAGGACTTTGTTTTATATAGCACAACAGGCTTGATAAGGGCAACGAACTAGTTGCCGAAAAGTTACATTATTACTATTTATTAGGCGGTAGCTCAAAGGAAGCTCTTGGTGAAGTGTAGGGGGTTTGCCACCTCACATTACAATGCGAAAGTTAAATGCCAGGACTTTGCTTTATATAGCACAACAGGCTTGATAAGGGCAACGAACTAGTTGCCGAAACGTTACATTATTACTATTTAATAGGCGATAGCTCGAAGGGAGCTCTTGGTGAAGTGTATTGGGTTTGCCACCTCACATTACAATGCGAAAGTTAAATGCCAGGACTTTGCTTTATATAGCACAACAGGCTTGATAAGGGCAACGAACTAGTTGCCGAAACGTTACATTATTACTATTTATTAGGCGATAGCTCGAAGGAAGCTCTTGGTGAAGTGTAGGGGGTTTGCCACCTCACATTACAATGCGAAATTTAAATGCCAGGACTTTGCTTTATATAGCACAACAGGCTTGATAAGGGCAACGAACTAGTTGCCGAAAAGTTACATTATTACTATTTATTAGGCGATAGCTCGAAGGAAGCTCTTGGTGAAGTGTAGGGGGTTTGCCACCTCACATTACAATGCGAAAGTTAAATGCCAGGACTTTGCTTTATATAGCACAACAGGCTTGATAAGGGCAACGAACTAGTTGCCGAAAAGTTACATTATTACTATTTATTAGGCGATAGCTCGAAGGAAGCTCTTGGTGAAGTGTAGGGGGTTTGCCACCTCACATTACAATGCAAAAGTTAAATGCCAGGACTTTGCTTTATATAGCACAACAGGCTTGATAAGGGCAACGAACTAGTTGCCGAAAAGTTACATTATTACTATTTATTAGGCGGTAGCTCAAAGGAAGCTCTTGGTGAAGTGTAGGGGGTTTGCCACCTCACATTACAATGCGAAAGTTAAATGCCAGGACTTTGCTTTATATAGCACAACAGGCTTGATAAGGGCAACGAACTAGTTGCCGAAACGTTACATTATTACTATTTATTAGGCGATAGCTCGAAGGAAGCTCTTGGTGAAGTGTAGGGGGTTTGCCACCTCACATTACAATGCGAAAGTTAAATGCCAGGACTTTGTTTTATATAGCACAACAGGCTTGATAAGGGCAACGAACTAGTTGCCGAAAAGTTACATTATTACTATTTATTAGGCGATAGCTCGAAGGGAGCTCTTGGTGAAGTGTATTGGGTTTGCCACCTCACATTACAATGCGAAAGTTAAATGCCAGGACTTTGCTTTATATAGCACAACAGGCTTGATAAGGGCAACGAACTAATTGCCGAAACGTTACATTATTACTATTTATTAGGCGATAGCTCGAAGGAAGCTCTTGGTGAAGTGTAGGGGGTTTGCCACCTCACATTACAATGCGAAAGTTAAATGCCAGGACTTTGCTTTATATAGCACAACAGGCTTGATAAGGGCAACGAACTAGTTGCCGAAAAGTTACATTATTACTATTTATTAGGCGATAGCTCGAAGGAAGCTCTTGGTGAAGTGTATTGGGTTTGCCATCTCACATTACAATGCGAAAGTTAAATGCCAGGACTTTGTTTTATATAGCACAACAGGCTTGATAAGGGCAACGAACTAGTTGCCGAAACGTTACATTATTACTATTTATTAGGCGATAGCTCGAAGGAAGCTCTTGGTGAAGTGTAGGGGGTTTGCCATCTCACATTACAATGCGAAAGTTAAATGCCAGGACTTTGCTTTATATAGCACAACAGGCTTGATAAGGGCAACGAACTAGTTGCCGAAAAGTTACATTATTACTATTTATTAGGCGATAGCTCGAAGGAAGCTCTTGATGAAGTGTAGGGGGTTTGCCACCTCACATTACAATGCGAAAGTTAAATGCCAGGACTTTGCTTTATATAGCACAACAGGCTTGATAAGGGCAACGAACTAGTTGCCGAAAAGTTACATTATTACTATTTATTAGGCGATAGCTCGAAGGAAGCTCTTGATGAAGTGTAGGGGGTTTGCCACCTCACATTACAATGCGAAAGTTAAATGCCAGGACTTTGCTTTATATAGCACAACAGGCTTGATAAGGGCAACGAACTAGTTGCCGAAACGTTACATTATTACTATTTATTAGGCGATAGCTCGAAGGAAGCTCTTGATGAAGTGTAGGGGGTTTGCCACCTCACATTACAATGCGAAAGTTAAATGCCAGGACTTTGCTTTATATAGCACAACAGGCTTGATAAGGGCAACGAACTAGTTGCCGAAACGTTACATTATTACTATTTATTAGGCGATAGCTCGAAGGAAGCTCTTGGTGAAGTGTAGGGGGTTTGCCACCTCACATTACAATGCGAAAGTTAAATGCCTGGACTTTGCTTTATATAGCACAACAGGCTTGATAAGGGCAACGAACTAGTTGCCGAAAAGTTACATTATTACTATTTATTAGGCGATAGCTCGAAGGAAGCTCTTGGTGAAGTGTAGGGGGTTTGCCACCTCACATTACAATGCGAAAGTTAAATGCCAGGACTTTGCTTTATATAGCACAACAGGCTTGATAAGGGCAACGAACTAGTTGCCGAAAAGTTACATTATTACTATTTATTAGGCGATAGCTCGAAGGAAGCTCTTGATGAAGTGTAGGGGGTTTGCCACCTCACATTACAATGCGAAAGTTAAATGCCAGGACTTTGCTTTATATAGCACAACAGGCTTGATAAGGGCAACGAACTAGTTGCCGAAAAGTTACATTATTACTATTTATTAGGCGATAGCTCGAAGGAAGCTCTTGGTGAAGTGTAGGGGGTTTGCCATCTCACATTACAATGCGAAAGTTAAATGCCAGGACTTTGCTTTATATAGCACAACAGGCTTGATAAGGGCAACGAACTAGTTGCCGAAAAGTTACATTATTACTATTTATTAGGCGATAGCTCGAAGGAAGCTCTTGATGAAGTGTAGGGGGTTTGCCACCTCACATTACAATGCGAAAGTTAAATGCCAGGACTTTGCTTTATATAGCACAACAGGCTTGATAAGGGCAACGAACTAGTTGCCGAAAAGTTACATTATTACTATTTATTAGGCGATAGCTCGAAGGAAGCTCTTGGTGAAGTGTAGGGGGTTTGCCACCTCACATTACAATGCGAAAGTTAAATGCCAGGACTTTGCTTTATATAGCACAACAGGCTTGATAAGGGCAACGAACTAGTTGCCGAAAGTTACATTATTACTATTTATTAGGCGATAGCTCGAAGGAAGCTCTTGATGAAGTGTAGGGGGTTTGCCACCTCACATTACAATGCGAAAGTTAAATGCCAGGACTTTGCTTTATATAGCACAACAGGCTTGATAAGGGCAACGAACTAGTTGCCGAAACGTTACATTATTACTATTTATTAGGCGATAGCTCGAAGGAAGCTCTTGGTGAAGTGTAGGGGGTTTGCCATCTCACATTACAATGCGAAAGTTAAATGCCAGGACTTTGCTTTATATAGCACAACAGGCTTGATAAGGGCAACGAACTAGTTGCCGAAAAGTTACATTATTACTATTTATTAGGCGATAGCTCGAAGGAAGCTCTTGGTGAAGTGTAGGGGGTTTGCCACCTCACATTACAATGCGAAAGTTAAATGCCAGGACTTTGCTTTATATAGCACAACAGGCTTGATAAGGGCAACGAACTAGTTGCCGAAAAGTTACATTATTACTATTTATTAGGCGATAGCTCGAAGGAAGCTCTTGATGAAGTGTAGGGGGTTTGCCACCTCACATTACAATGCGAAAGTTAAATGCCAGGACTTTGCTTTATATAGCACAACAGGCTTGATAAGGGCAACGAACTAGTTGCCGAAAAGTTACATTATTACTATTTATTAGGCGATAGCTCGAAGGAAGCTCTTGGTGAAGTGTAGGGGGTTTGCCACCTCACATTACAATGCGAAAGTTAAATGCCAGGACTTTGCTTTATATAGCACAACAGGCTTGATAAGGGCAACGAACTAGTTGCCGAAACGTTACATTATTACTATTTATTAGGCGGTAGCTCAAAGGAAGCTCTTGGTGAAGTGTAGGGGGTTTGCCACCTCACATTACAATGCGAAAGTTAAATGCCAGGACTTTGCTTTATATAGCACAACAGGCTTGATAAGGGCAACGAACTAGTTGCCGAAAAGTTACATTATTACTATTTATTAGGCGATAGCTCGAAGGAAGCTCTTGGTGAAGTGTAGGGGGTTTGCCACCTCACATTACAATGCGAAAGTTAAATGCCAGGACTTTGCTTTATATAGCACAACAGGCTTGATAAGGGCAACGAACTAGTTGCCGAAAAGTTACATTATTACTATTTATTAGGCGATAGCTCGAAGGAAGCTCTTGGTGAAGTGTAGGGGGTTTGCCACCTCACATTACAATGCGAAAGTTAAATGCCAGGACTTTGCTTTATATAGCACAACAGGCTTGATAAGGGCAACGAACTAGTTGCCGAAAAGTTACATTATTACTATTTATTAGGCGATAGCTCGAAGGGAGCTCTTGGTGAAGTGTATTGGGTTTGCCACCTCACATTACAATGCGAAAGTTAAATGCCAGGACTTTGCTTTATATAGCACAACAGGCTTGATAAGGGCAACGAACTAGTTGCCGAAAAGTTACATTATTACTATTTATTAGGAATATACTGTGGTTGAATTTAATAATAAATACACAAAAACCTCTTAATCACAAACTTTCTTTATTTTACCTTCATGTACATTTCAGTTACCAAGTAACCATCCTCAGAGGGATAACATACAACGACTACTTTGTAATTACAAGTCTAATAATAACAGTCTTTGTATGATATCCCTCTGAGGATGGTTACTTGGTAACTGAAACCTATATACGGGTAAAATAAAGAAAGTTTGTGATTAAGAGGTTTTTGTGTATTCATTATTACGTTGCATTAATAAAATATATATCTTTTATTCGACGATCAACAGTTTTGTAATTTATGTAATTCTTATTTCGAGTATTCAAATAAACATGAATTGCATGGGTAGACTTTAAATTCAAATAACAAACACCAACGTATGTTAAACGTAAAGCAGATCGAGCATTAAACGATTTTGCAATAGAACTTAAAGATTTTACGGTACAATATTACGTTTAGATTTAAGATAGTGACTAAGGCCATTGGCCGTTTACCAAATGCATATTATTTTATATTTACGAATATCGTGCATTGACTACTTAAGCCAACTTTGTATAAACTAATATGAAAACGTGAATACACATAAACGCAGAATAGATCTTTTTTATATGGATATTTAGATGCCAACAATACAACTAGGTGAAATCTTCCTCTTGATATAGGGATACGCTAGTATTTAGAGAGTTACAAACCTCTACAACTCAAGCGATTAAACATAGCTTGAATATTACTTTAAATACAAGGAAAACTGTTACATTGTTATTTTAAAATTCTGTATCGGTGAAAGAGGAAAACAGGCGGGCAGATGTAAAAGTAAAGAACACACAGCAACCTCTGTAGGGGAACGAATTTGTTGCGAAGGGTGTTTGCAACATTAATTGTGTAATATGCAAAAAGCATTACTCACTTAGCATTAGCTGAACCAAGCTGAATCAACTCTTGATTGTTTACAAACCTGCAACAAAATATAAGTAATTAAGTTATTATTAATAACTAATTAAATATAATATTATCGTGTGCTCCAAAATAAACAGTACTTAAACTGAATCAGCTGTGGCGACTTTTGATTGTTGCCGCATACTCGTGTTGACGAGTATCATTTAACATTAGTTTTTGCTTGCATGGAGCTAACTACTACTGCTGAGAAAACCATGTGAATAAAATCTTACAACTGTTTCAATACTGTTTATTTTGGCGGACACAGCATTTAACTAAATTGAATTGAAATACGTCTAACATAAGCAGTTTTAGAGATAAAATGATTTTATTATAGTTTTGAGGCAATTATATATGGCAAGGTAGGCAGATACAACTCTTAGTAGAGGATATAGGGGTCACGGTGTCACGTTTGCAGGATCTAGTACCAGGCGAGGTCCTTTGTAAGAAGAAGAAAATGAGCTGTACATGGAATTAAGAGGGCTAAGGAAAGATAAAATGATCGTCTACTGGGGATAGGGGAAAATCTGGGTCTAAAGAATTCCTGATGCACCCCTTCCGTAAGAAGAAGGGAATAAGGTGTACATGGAATTATGTAGGGCTAAAGGAAGATAAAATGATCGTTTACGAGGGATAGAGGAAAATCATTGCTAGCGTACCGAAAGTAGACCTGACATATATCCGGGTCTAAGAAGTCCTGATGCACCCCTTTGTAAGAAGAAGGGAATAAGGTGTACATGGAATTATGTAGGGCTAAGGGAAGATAAAATGATCGTCTACTGGGGATAGGGGAAAATCATTGCTAGCGTACCGAAAGTAGACCTGACATATATCCGGGTCTAAAGAAGTCCTGATGCACCCCTTTGTAAGAAGAAGGGAATAAGGTGTACATGGAATTATGTAGGGCTAAGGGAAGATAAAATGATCGTCTACTGGGGATAGGGGAAAATCATTGCTAGCGTACCGAAAGTAGACCTGACATATATCCGGGTCTAAAGAAGTCCTGATGCATCCCTTTGTAGGAAGAAGGAAATGAGGTGTACATGGATTTATGAGGGCTAAGGAAAGATAAAATGATCGTCTACGGAGGATAGGGGAAAACCATTGCTAGCGTACTGGAAGTAGACCTGACATATATCCGGGTCTAAAGAAGTCCTGATTCATCCATTTGTAAGAAGAAGGGAATAAGGTGTACATGGATTTATGAGGGCTAAGGAAAGATAAAATGATCGTCTACGGAGGATAGGGGAAAACCATTGCTAGCGTACTGGAAGTAGACCTGACATATATCCGGGTCTAAAGAAGTCCTGATTCATCCATTTGTAAGAAGAAGGGAATAAGGTGTACATGGAATTATGTAGGGCTAAGGGAAGATAAAATGATCGTTTACGGGGGATAGAGGAAAATCATTGCTAGCGTACCGAAAGTAGACCTGACATATATCCAGAAGGTAATAAAGTGTACATGGAATTTCGTAGGGCTAAGGGAAGATAAAATGATCGTTTACGGGGGATAGAGGAAAATCATTGCAAGCGTACCGAAAGTAGACCTGACATGTATCCGGGTCTAAGGAAGTCCTGATACATTCCTTTGTGGGAAGAGGGTTGTTGAAGATTACATTTAATTAGGGAGGTTAAAGGCACAATTATCATCAAATGGGAATACGGGTAAGTCATGGTCGGGAACTTGAAGTGGGTGGAACACGAGGCATAGATAGATTTGCAAATTATTAGATACACAAAAAACTCACCAAACTGAATAGAAACAACAGAACCGATAGGAGGCTTGTATAATACTAGCAATGCGAAGAAGAAAAGAAAATGTATTCCTTTATTGCACTACACAATCATAAATCGATGTTTCTTACGATATTGCTTAATATGAACCAAACGTGGCTGGTTGCATCTCTGACGCAGCCAGAACTCAAGACAAGTCCTGTCCACGTCACTTCTCCGTCAGGTTTTTTCTGGTATTTTTCGTTTCCCAATTAGTTACGAAACCGGTTGCCAGACTGAAACAGCAAATCATCTCTAACTGTATCTTACAACGAGGTACGGATAACATTACGAAATGACATGTTTGCTCGGGGATATCTTAGTAGTAATTATTAATGGCGATTGTTTGTCATACTCCCAACCACCTGAATCTGATACAAAAAATGAAGCTAAATGAAAAATATTATAACGAAATCAAATAAATATATAAGACGTATATATGTAGGCCTATATATATATTTTTTTAAGATCAAATAATATACACAAATACAGGAATATTTAATTTATTGAATAATAAACTCAAAGCTTTTCGTTGGTTTACATTACCAACATCCTCAGGAGTTACAATACTAAGAATGATAAAAAAACTGTCTAACAAACATGAAGCTACTAGATAAAGCAATACACAGTTGCCAAATCTATTACAATATTGCCAAACCTATTCCACTGCTGCCACAACATTATATACATTGAACAAAGTTTGGTATTTAGAACATATTTGAATTTGTTCATCTATTAATTTGTTATTAACAATTAGATGAACAAATTCAAATACGTTCTAAATACCATACTTTGTTCAATGTATATAATGTTGTGGCAGCAGTGGAATAGGTTTGGCAATATTGTAATAGATTTGGCAACTGTGTATTGCTTTATCTAGTAGCTTCATGTTTGTTAGTTTTTTTTATCATTCTTAGTATTGTAACTCCTGAGGATGTTGGTAATGTAAACCAAAGAAAAGCTTTGAGTTTATTATTCAATAAATTAAATATTCCTGTATTTGTGTATATTATTTGATCTTAAAAATATTCTAACAGGAAAACACATTTGATATTCTATATATATATATATATATATATATATATATATATATATATATATATATATATATATATATATATATATAACGTTTGTACAAATATAGAGTTTGAATGTTAATATAACAAACAAAGCCGGAGAGTGTATTCTGCGGATTATTCAATAAATTTATTCATGTTATTATGTAAAATGATAAAATATAAAAGAGATGAAGATTGTGTTTTTTGCTTCCAGGTATTTAAACAAAATGCAACTCAACATTATACTTGACTCGACACAAAAAATAAGAGACTAATAAAGACCAAAATATACTCAATAAACAATGCTTTGTATTAAATGGAAGTCAATTCCTACTTAGACCCAAAAAATATTATTTTAATTACTTTTTATTAAATAATTACAATTGTTATAATTTATGTGTATACATAACACTAAATCACAGTATTAAGTGGGAAAATAAAAAGTGAAATTAATAAAATAAATTTAATTAATGAGTTATTATTTTAAAGACTGTAGAATCATTAAGTGTCATCCACTACAAGTTTAGAAAAAATGTGTGTTTGAACTTGAGTGGACGAATGAAAAGTATTTCATTAACGATTGAAAATTTGATCAATATATATATATATATATATATATATATATATATATATATATATATATATATATATATGAAGTTATTATTATTACTTGTAAATACTTTTTTCCACCACTAAGTGCAATAGTTTTACCTTGTGTGATGAGGCACCTTTCGGTCACTTGACCATTGTCGAATCGTACATTAAGATCCATTAGGATTCGACAATGGTCAAGTGATTGAAAAGTGCCTCAACACACAAGGAAAAATTATTGCACATAGTGGTGGAAAAAATTATTTACAAGTAATAATAATAACTTCATAAAGTCAGTGCAACGGAAACATAATTGACAACATGAAATATCACTATATAAATATAAATATAAATATATATATATATGTAGAGAGAGTGTTAAATAATAGAAGGATTTGAAAGAGGAATTACGTTTTATAATAAGACTGACGTGATGCAATTAAGCCTTATTATTTTGTGCATACATTTTTAAAGCCAAACGTTTGAGAATTTTTCGGTTTTAAATTCCTTCAATTAGTTCACACTCTCCTTATGTATCTTATATAAATTTTCAATCGTTAATAAAATACTTTTTATTCACTCAAGTTCAAATACAATTTTTTATAGAAAGGATAATTGATGTTAATACAGTTTTTTTTCAAAAATGAATACCCTAATTATATTTAATGGATTATTTTAGTTATATGTATGAGAAACAAGTTGCACAAAAGGGGCAAGGTATGCAATATAGTTATTCTACGCATTTGGCTTGAAATAAGTGATAACATGATTTCATGAAACAGTTGATTTTATGTTATAGTTATTTTACTTTATTTATATTGGTATAATTATTTATTAAATAGTAACATATTTAATAATTCTTTTTACTTGGGCACGATTCTACTTTAAAAAGGTTTTGTTTATTTAATGGTTGGGATTGTAGAAATTAGTTTAGCACTCGGACAAGATTATAGTAAGTATTAAAACCAACCTGCTTCGGAACTAACAGTTATTTATGAGGCCCTTTACAATTTACTTTCATTTGGCTTCAAACTCAGTTTCTATACAACTCTGCTATTCTTATCTTGATTATTTTAATTAGGTAAAATAAAATATTCAACTTTTATTGAAAGGAAGAGCATGTTTGTTGTATAAAACAGGTTCAAACATTCCAAATAGAAATACATTTCGTTCTGTAGAAAAATTAATAAAATGTCTACATTTCTGTTTTCAACAATACCTGTACTTATCTAGGTAGAAGAATGGCAATAGCTAATAAAACATACATAAAGTTGACATTACAAAAAGCAAAAGGTTTATTATGAAATATTTCTATTATCACGGTTCAAAATATTTACTGAAGAAGAACGTGAAAAGCGTCGGATTTCCCATATACTGTGCCTTCATCACTTAATGTCTAATATAAAGTTTGTGATATTATTCATTACCATGCGATGACAAATTGGCAAATAAATTATGTTTATATTTCTAAAAATAACTTTTCTAAATATTGGAATAGACTCGAGGTTCGGTAAGAGACGGCAATGAGGATCAACCCACTTAGGGATATAACATTGTAATAGCTCTGTACCATGGTAAATCCTGCCATATAAGGTATCGGCCTTTTAAACACATGCAAACCACAGATTATGCTGATTTGATCAGAAAAATGACAAGACTCGTTAATAAATTGGAAAACTAAATCAGGCTAAACACTTTATTTCCTCAGTTACTCAATAAAAAAAAAATTGTAGAAATTCAGAAAAAAATATAAAAGTAGAAGAATCCTTGTCTATAAAATGTAAATCTTTTTGTACACTTCTAGCTGTAACATGCTGTACGACGTTTACGTTGATGAGATATTCATGGCATCCATTCTGTTTACCCATTTAGTCTGTTGAGACTGGTGTAGTCGAGAAAGGGTGACGTTTCTGCACTACTAAGGATGAAACATCTTTCCACGCACTGTAAACTTGAACGCAAAGAAAGAAAGAAGGCTCTACGTGCTCATCTGCGAAGTGTTTATATACCCAACTCTTACGTAAAGATTTGTAAGCACTGCAGAAATGTAGTCTAATTAAGATGCAAGCTATCAACAATATACTTTGCATATGTATCGTTATGTCTCTAAGTTTACAGTTTTTATAACACTTTCTAGAATTAAAAAACCACATTAATTTGCCAACAAACCGAACATGTGCGATGTCATGATGAAATAAAACAGAAAACGAATTTAGAGCACTGATCACGAATTACGCACAAGGTGTACTTAGCGGTCAGGTGCAAGCGGGAAAACCCGTCTGGCTCTTGGCCTAAGGCAGATGTGATTAACTTTTGATGATCTAACTTAAACACAGACATAAAATTAAAATAGGAAGTACCACAAATATAACAAGTGCAAAGTGGGGAGCAGTGGTTGTTGGGTGAAAGGTGTTATTTAGCGGGGCGAACTGACGATTTGTTAAACGTATATATACGTAGCGCCACGGCATCTTGATATCAGTCATCATTTATACATTGGCATTTACATAGCACGAAAATGGCTTCTAAGGTAAGGTTTGTGTGTGTGTGTGTGTGTGTGTGTGTGTGTGTGTGAGTGTGTGTATGTGTGTGCGTGAGAGCGAGCGTGAGTGTGTGTGTGTGTTGCTATGTTACACTTGTCTATAGTTCCACTTACTTTTTTGATTATTGAGGACGACCGTTTCACTGTCTCAACTCAGGCAATGAGTTATGGTCTGAGTTGAAAATAGGACAAATTTCTCGAATATGCCATCTTCAGTAATAAAAAAGTAAGTGCTACTATAGACAAGTGTAACATGAGAACATAGTCCAAGTATTTAGGTATAAATAATCACTTTATTTGTAAGTTCTTTTCAGAATTTTTTTTTTCTAAATTACAAAAGAAATATTTATTTTATAATCACATAGCTCAGAGCATAATAAACGTTCATTTTCAATAAAAGCATATTTTTTCTACGAGGGTGTATAAAGGTTTAAATATATTAGGAAATCATGTTTAAAATGTAAACAATGTTTGCTAAATGTATCAACACGACTTCAGATACAATATACTGATAAGATCTCAGTCTAGAGAATACATCTAAAATTAAAGCCTAGAAAATTAATAAATAAAAAAAACATTGTGTCTGATATAGACTCACGAAACTAATTTTAATAGTGAAATGCTGTATATATTTATTTATAACCGACACTCATTCTTATTAAATTTAATTGAAGTGAAATTCATAATAATATTTACGTTACATTCCTTACAGGTGCTCACTTTAGCGTGTTTGGTGTCTGCGGCATATGCCAGTCCTATCTACGTAGAGCCAGGATATTCCCATGCCCCTGCTAAGCAAGTAGCATATGCCGCCCCAGCACCTCGATATGCAGCCCCATCGCACTACGCAGCGCAAGCACCCCAGTATGCAGCCCCATCGCACTACGCAGCGCAAGCACCCCAGTATGCAGCCCCATCGCACTACGCAGCGCAAGCACCCCAGTATGCAGCCCCATCGCACTACGCAGCGCAAGCACCCCAGTATGCAGCCCCAGCATCACACTACGCGGATTCGGCCAAAGGATACCGCGAAGAGGCGTATGATCCCAACCCAGAGTACAGCTTCGAGTACAGTGTAAACGATGAGCACACGGGTGACATCAAAAGCCAACACGAACAACTGCACGGTGGTATTGTTCAAGGCAGCTACAGCTTGGTGGAACCTGACGGCTCTAAAAGGACTGTAGAGTACTCGGCTGACCACGAACATGGGTTCAATGCAGTGATCCACAGAGAGCACAACACGCACCCTGCCCCCGCAGCCAAGTACGCACCCGCTCCTGCGCACTATGCCGCACCCGCTCCTGCGCATTATGCCGCACCCGCTCGTGCGCATTATGCCGCACCTGCCCCTGCGCATTATGCGGCACCTGCCCCTGTGCACTATGCCGCACCCGCTCGTGCGCATTATGCCGTACCCGCTCCTGCGCATTACGCACAGAAGCAGTATTAACTTTTCCCAAGTCCGCATACGCAAATACCTCACGAGCATCGATCACCCTTCATTCTATTCAACACACATATACTATACAAGTACAATGAGTTAGCTAATAGGTTTTATATTGTTTGTACAAATATTTTATAATAAAAGTTATTTTATAAAAAACACTATTTGGTGTTATTATTATTATTACTATTAATATACTCTATTACTAATTTATTGTTTCAGTACGAAATAAGAATTAAAAAGTCCTACTATTATTAAAATGGATTTGTTAAAAATATTTTATTGATTGAGGAAATGAAAAAGAACTACAGATTAAATAAACAATTGTTTGTGCATGTAAAGATATTGATCACATTAAATATAAATATAAATTATCTGTGAAAAAACTACATTCGTTCAGTTTTCTCAAAAAATGGGACAACATTATTGCCCCCATTAAAAGCTACATTTTTATTTTTAATTTTATAATAAAAGAATATAATAAAATGTGTTACAATATATGTAATAAATTTTGTCGGAATTAGAAATATGTATGATGTGGATGATAATTAGGAATTAACTGGTAAGATAATAAATAATACGTTTTCATTGATTTTAGTTTACGCTTTACAGTTCGCGTTTATTGGTAAATAGTTGCATATCCGGCACCGTGTTTTGTATATTTGGGTATGCAGTGTACTTATCCTTGTTAACCTTAGTTTACTACCTTGTCACGTAAATTATAATGTAAATACTAATCCGCGAGTACACACACCAACCCACGCGCGCATGTAAGCACTCGTATATATATATATATATATATATATAAATATATATATATACACATCCCTTACGTACGTGTATTAAAAAGATAACGTATATACGTCAAATGTAGGTGGTAAGAAAAAAAAAAATCATTGTTTATACCTATGCACGAAGCAGTCTAGAACAAGTAATAGATCTATTGTAAATGAATGCATCACAGTTCAAAGGTTGCTGTGTTTAAAAGATAACTTAGTTTTAAAAAATAAATGGTAATCAAAATTACAGAAATTACTAAACTGGTAACTAGAACAATGAACTGACTAAAGATAAATTTATGAGGAGCAAACCCCTAAGCCTTAGTTACCAAAGTAGATGCTTTGGCGGCGGAAGTGTACTTTCCTAAACAAGGTGCGTGCAAAGAAGGACAATTATATCTGATTACTGCGACGAAGCAAATACAGTCTAGGATTGGCTATATCAGGAAAAAGGAAGACATACAATAGAGTGAAGTAATAGAAGGGCAATCCAGGAGTCGGAGAAGAAGAGACGTAGGTTTAGGCAATTGAGGAAGGAAGCTCAAGAAAACGAAGAGTACAGAAGTTCGAGGAGCTGAAGGAGTCCAATCCTGAGAGCCAGATGAGACGACAAGGAACGCATTCCTCATAGTAGTTAACGACCCCAAAGAGTACACAATTCGAAATAAATTCCAGTTAATTAATTATTGAAAATTCAATATTTGTAAAATCAACCTAAAAGCCTAAAAGTAACTTTAGAGAGCGTTCAAAGTAAATAAATGTATTAAATTACATTCCGTAACACAGTTTACCTCATGCCTAGAGATAAATGCATTCAACAGCGGTTGTAAAGACAATTTTAGATTTAAGACAACTGATAATTTGTAACAACTTTTTTCTGTTTGTTTTACCGATCAAAATAGCCAACAAATCATCAAAATTTATTATTTAAAATTGTAAATTATCTGTAAATTGATTAGCAAATAAATATTAAATTTCATAAGTAACCAGTAAGTTTTTGTTTGTTTCTTAGATTCAAAAATTCTTGGATTAATTTTAATGTGTTCAAAAAACATATTTAGCGGTGACAATAAATTTCTTTAACAGTAATAATAAAATTAAATTGTTATTTTTTATATTATAATTTCATAACAGAAGAGAGATGAGGTTAGAGTTGCAAACAACTTGACAATAAACTCCAGTTTTGTTATAATTTATATATAAACAATGCAAGTGTTTGCAGACCCTGAACTATCTACGGAAAATGAAATTATTTATTGGTACGAAGTTCGGTAATGTGTAGTGTAGACAGAATTATTTTATTAATTTAATAATTACTGTTATTACAAATCCAAGCAATCATAATTTGGGATTTTTAATTTATAATTCTTACACCAAAACTATATTTTCAGGATATATTTTGTGCAATAGTTATTATACTAAATTCAACATATTTTTCTATTGGGTAAATGCATTTGTCAAGGATAGCAATCTAACTCTTGGTCATAACATGCAAGAACTAAGTAAAAGATCATTTCTGGAGTTTGCACTTATTAAATTCTTTTTATTAGCACACACTCTCCTGATATATATATAAGTTATATGAACAATTTATGTGAACATTTCATAATTAAATGCGTGCTAGGAAAATTCCTGCTTACGCAGCTTTTGTATTATATAGGTGGTGAGAACAGAGCCCCGGCAGTGTGTAAGTCGCCTCTGTATCGCACAGACGTTTTCCGCTCCAGCTGAATGTACATCAGTTGTATTTGAATTTATGTTTTTATTAAGCTAAATTATTGTAACCATTTCAAAATTAAATGTTTCTTAATTAACAAAGGTTTGTAAAAATAAAGTCATTTTTAAAAACCTTTCGAGCTTAATATAACACGTAACTTATATATATATATATATATATATATATATATATATATATATATATATATATATATATTATATATTATATATATATAATATATATATATATATATATGTATTATATATAGATATATATCTTGTATAAATACGTTTTTATTTATCCAATCAAGATCAAATACATTTTTTTAAACCTATTTGGACAGATTTGTTTAGTAATAAAATTATAAAATTTATGTTCTCCAGCCGGATTTGAACTGAGAATCTACATCTAGCTCACCTTTGTATATACCTAATTTTATAATACCTAGATATATATTTCTCAAAGATGTATATGAATTCCACCCAATTCTGGTTGTCGAAAGCTAAATTGTACAGCCATAAACTGTTGCCATGTTTACCACAAAATATCATAAATATTGCTGTAGGATAGCTAAAATAATTTTGTTCTTTGTTAACCTCAGTATGAATTTACTTGAATTATTTTTGTATTACTTGTTTTTATTATTAGTTATAGTTACGGATTGTATTTGTCCAAATTGTAACGATTTTACATTCATGACGTTAGTGTTGTATGACGCTAATCGTCCACATAAAACCAAATAACTTGCCTTAACACTTTACATGTAATTGTATTACAACTACGCCAGCCGAACGTGCTTTAACTGCACGGTTGATTTTACTACCGCCTTTTAACTGTAAACATATTACACGCAATATAATTATTTCTGAAGGTATTACACAGAGTTTAGGAAAATAACAGATAATTTTACTGCTTCGTGGATTACACAAGGAATTAATTATTTTCTAATCTGATTGAATTTATAAGCATCAAGCCGATAGAGCGACCGTATCGAAGAACAGACAGCTTGTTTATTTCTTTCCGCTTATAATTATAATGCCTTATTAAGGTAAAGTAGGCCAGGCTTTTCCAATATGTTATGATAGCATTCATTACTAATGGCGACTGGTTTGGCGAATAAAGGTAGGCTAAGTTTAGCTAGTTTGGCTGATTGTCCGACAGATTGCATTGCACAACGGTGATTAGCGTTGGAAGCAGCTGCAGCCAGCAAGCCACAGTCCGGCCAGAGGCGTCTAATAGTACTACGAACACACTATCTTCAGTGCTATTAAAATATATATTAAATAACTGAGTATATTCAATTGCATGAATAATTTATTAACTTTTTATTATTCAAAGCTTTCCGTTGGTAAACAGTACCAGCATCATCAGGAATGAATATTACAATAATACAGGTATAAATGTTAAATTAGAATCAGCATTATTGTCACATTACAATATTACCAAGTTTATCTCTTTGTTGTAACATTGTAGCCATTGAATATAGTATCAAATTTAGATCATATTTGTATTTGTTCATTTACTAATTTATTATTATTACTGTATTTATATATTTCGAATACTCTATACGTTCAATTCCTAATCCTTTATTATTCTTTTATAAGTTTAATATTTTCTTTATTTGGAAATTTTTTTGTTTTTATCAATAGAAGGATTTGCAAAATTTGATTTGTATTTTTAGTTTTTTATAAGCATTTTAATATTCTTTATATATTTATTTTAATCTTTTCTTGGTTTACCTGTATGAGTTTTAATACACATTTCGCGTTCTAATTTACAAACAACAACCTTTTTTTGCATATTATTGTTATTCATTATATTTATTATTTTACTTTTAGTTTTATATGCAATTTTAATATTAAGAATTCAAACAATTTTCGAACTTGTTTGAAGAAAAAAGATTGTTTTGGAACTTTGAAGATTAAAAAAACCGTTAGAAGCTATTATTCACAACTTCAGAAAAATTTTGTAGGCCTTTTATTTCCCCCAAATTAAAACAAAGTACGTAATAAGTTTAAAGTTTCCTTCCATTTAAAGTTTCAGGACACTAAGTTTGGAATTAACTAAGAATAAAATGAAATGAAGTTATAACTGATAACACAATAGCCGGCGAAAAAGTTTTTTCATGTCCCATTTACTTAAAGTGCTTAATTTACAATAAAATGATAATATTGTTAAACAAATGTGTAAAACTATTACATAAATTTTTTTTTAGGAAACCATTTATATGTATAGTTATTTTGTGTTAGAGCACATCTTACTTAGCATGTGGTCCACTTTCTCTGACTGTTATGCGATAAGTGGTGCTTTGGACCCTAGATGTGGACTTTCACGCCTCTCAGCGGAGCAAAGTGGACAAGTATCGAGAGTTCTTGTTGGGTCCTGCAGAGCGACAGAGAAGAGGGACAATATCAAGACAGCGTATATGAGTAATATTTGAGCTTTTGAGTTTAAAGTGAATAGCTCTACACTAACTCACTTTATAATCATACGCGTTTCGATGACCCATGACATCATCATCATCGATACTATTAAAAAACCATAACTGAAACTAAAAAAAGTAGTTGAGATTTTGCAATACTACTGTATCACTGATGATAATTGCATAAACCATAGAAACGCGTATGATAACAAAGTGTTTATAATTTTGACTTTATACAGTTACATAATTCTTAGCCAACTATGCTGCCTCCAGTTTAAGTATCCTTTTAATTGCCCTATTTGAGATTAGTTGTGTTAAATGATGTAACTAAAAAAAAACGATTACAGAAGATAAGCCACTCAATGTCCTGCACCGAATAAATCCCAAGATGCAAGCATGGTGTGGATCTCGGAGTATTGGCTGTAACGTGCTCACACTGCAACACATCGCAACTTCGGAAGGATTAGGAAATAGTGCAGCTACTAAGCTGTCTGCAGCTGAATATGTTAATTAATCAGGTAAAAAGTGCAAAAAATACGTAGTAGCCCCTACCTTGAATTTGCTTCCTTTTAACACGTTCTTCAATAAAAAGGTGACCTCATTAATGATTACCTACGACACCTACTCCCCCCTTATTCCTGCAGCCCTGAAGTTTACACATTACAAAAGAATTCTAAAGCTTAAAACCTTTGAGAACTTTTATTAGCGAAAACCCTATTTGCTTCTGATAGACGGTTACGTACCTTCTTAAGCAAATGTGAAGATAGTTAGCTATAGTGTGGCTCTACATAGTTCTACTGTTTTACCAATATCGCCCTCAAGGCCTAGTGGGCAGGCTGACGGTCCCATTCCGTTGGCCGAGTCACAGGTAAAGCATACCGTAAACGGTTAAAAACCGATTCCACTTCTTGGATCAGAAGGGTGGGGAAAACCGGGCAGTTAAGAAAGTTCCACTTTAATAGTTCTGGAACAGTCGGCAAACCCTGGTGGGAAACACGTACCAGAGGTGACCAGTCTAGGCCTTACAGTTTGGTCTTAGGATCCAGCCTCTCGACCATGGTGATGCGAATCGCCTGGGTAGATCAGCAAATAGTTTGAGGAGGTGGACATCTCTATTGACTCCAGTATACAGATCTACTCCGGGTAATGAACCTTTCCTCAAAGAGTCATCATTAACCTGGTACTTCTAGTACCAAGAGATCGTTTTACCTCATTGCCACCACCTTCAATCCTTTCCTTCGTTCCTACACCTTAGAGAAGCTTACCTACACTTTTCTCTCGACCATGTTGATGCGAATCGCCTGGGTAGAACAGCAAATAGTTTGAGGAGGTGGACATCTCTATTGACTCCAGTATACAGATCTACTCCGGGTAATGAACCTTTCCTCAAAGAGTCATCATTAACCTGGTACTTCTAGTACCAAGAGATCGTTTTACCTCATTGCCAATACCTTCAATCCTTTCCTTCGTTCCTACACCTTAGAGAAGCTTACCTACACTTTTCTCTCGACCATGGTGATGGGAATCGCCTGGGTAGATCAGCAAGTAGTTTGAAGAGGTGGCAATCTCTATTGACTCCAGTCTACAGATCTACTCCGGGTAATGAACCTTTCCTCAAAGAGTCATCATTAACCTGGTACTTCTAGTACCAAGAGATCGTTTTACCTCATTGCCACCACCTTCAATCCTTTCCTTCGTTCCTACACCTTAGAGAAGCTTACCTACACTTTTCTCTCGACCATGGTGATGGGAATCGCCTGGGTAGATCAGCAAGTAGTTTGAAGAGGTGGCAATCTCTATTGACTCCAGTCTACAGATCTACTCCGGGTAATGAACCTTTCCTCAAAGAGTCATCATTAACCTGGTACTTCTAGTACCAAGAGATCGTTTTACCTCATTGCCACCACCTTCAATCCTTTCCTTCGTTCCTACACCTTAGAGAAGCTTACCTACACTTTTCTCTCGACCATGGTGATGGGAATCGCCTGGGTAGATCAGCAAGTAGTTTGAAGAGGTGGCAATCTCTATTGACTCCAGTCTACAGATCTACTCCGGGTAATGAACCTTTCCTCAAAGAGTCATCATTAACCTGCTACTTCTAGTACCAAGAGATAGTTTTACCTCATTGCCAATACCTTCAATCCTTTCCTTCATTCCTACACCTTAGAGAAGCTTACCTATACTTTTCATGCTGTACTATATGAGTGTAAAATATTGTATAAGCTACACATGAATCTATTATATTCCCGTATGATTCGCAACCCGATTATTACATGGCAAATGTTAGGTTTTAAAAATTGTATTAACATGATTCATTGTGTATTAAAATACCTATCATGGACAATAAATATGACATAATTAGTTCGGTGTTGAGTTTCACTCAACTTAAAATCACCCCGTAAATTCAATCTTCGATAAAATACAATGAAAACCAAACTACTACCTATTCAGGATAGTATTGGAAACCTTCTATTAGATTATATTCTCCTTATATATATATATATATATATATATATATATATATATATATCGCAATATGTATTCTTGTGTATTAATAAAGAACTAAGTTAAAATACAAATACAAAAATTATAATTGAATTTACAATTCAAAGCTTTTCGTTGGCTAACAGTACCAACATCCTTATATATATATATATATATATATATATATATATATATATATATATATATATATATATATATATATAGAGAGAGAGAGAGAGAGAGAGAGAGAGAGATTGTTCAAATTTTCAATCGTTAATAAAATACTTTTCATTCATCCACTCAAGTTCAAATACATTTTTTAAAACTTGTAATCGAAGACAAACAATGTTAATACAATTTTGTCAAATATTATTTCATTAAATTGAATTAAATGTAATAATTTTAGTTTCTACATATGGGAGAAAACATTTTAAAAAAGGGGCAAAGTATGCTATATAAATATTTTGTTCCAACCGGCTTAAAATAAGTAATAACATATGATTTCATAAAACAGATAATTTTATAATATAGGTTATGTGGTAGAACAGCTGTTTTAACTCATAGGTTATGTTGGTTTATTTATAATAATTGTAATTATATAATAAAAAGTAGCTAAAATAAAATTTGTTTTTGTTAAGCTAATTAGGAATTGAATCTAAAATATTTTTGTTGATATTACTTGAGTCCTAGGCCATCTATTTATTTATTTACCCATGATAAGAATGTTACAAACTTTATTCAATCTGATAGCACCACAAGCTGGTGAGTACGAAGCCAAGAAACCTCCCACACACTGCCTCTGCTTAGTTTCCCTGGACTTGACATTCCGTCGTGACTTACAGTCCGTGATGTCTGTCTCCTTCATGTCTGTTGGAACAAATGGGGAAAAGTTGATCGTGCGTTGCCAAATGTCCAGTGACGGAGACATTGGCACCGATTCAAATTGATTGTGCGTTGTGTGGAGGAGATTGTTAAGTAAATAGTGACGTAACCACTTATTGTTCGGAAGCGTCATTTTGTTTATTGATTGTAACAAGGTAAACGCTCAACTGTTTTTATCTGAGCAATCTTCATTCTTACATTAGCAGCATATCATTTATATATATATATATATATATATAGTGTATTACTGTAATATATACTGCATTACTGTATATGGTGATACGTTTTATTGTAATAAATTTAATAAATGAATAAGAATGTTTCAAATAGAAAAACTGCCTTTAATTCATATATTTTTGCTGAAATAAATTGATAATATTATTTCAATTGAATAATTTCAATTATATATATATATATATATATATATATATATATATATATATATATATATATATATATGTGTGTGTGTGTGTGTGTGTGTGTAATGGTAAAAAAATATGAGAAATACAAATACAAGAATACTGTACGGTTTTATACCATTCGAAGGTTTACATTGGCAATAAATAGTAACATTACCACTATATACAATCATATATTGGTTGAATAATAATTTCATAAACAAGAATATATAATTTTTATTTTTCTTAACACACTTTTATTATGTTAAATACGTGAAGCCTTTCGATGATTTGAATACCAGCAATCTCAAAACTTATAAGTACTCCATAGTTCCACGACTACATTTCAATTCTAATCTCTCTTTCTCTCATATATATATATATATATATATATATATATATATATATATATATATATATATATATATATATATATAGCGATATTTCACGTCGTCCATTACTTTTCCGTTGCACTGACTTTAAGAAGTTATGCATGTATGTGTATATATATATATATATATATATATATATATATATATATATATATATATATAGCGATATTTCACGTCGTCCATTACTTTTCCGTTGCACTGACTTTAAGAAGTTATGCATGTATGTGTATATATATATATATATATATATATATATATATATATATATATATATATATATATATATATATATATAGCGATATTTCACGTCGTCCATTACTTTTCCGTTGCACTGACTTTAAGAAGTTATGCATGTATGTGTATATATATATATATATATATATATATATATATATATATATATATATATATATAGCGATATTTCACGTCGTCCATTACTTTTCCGTTGCACTGACTTTAAGAAGTTATGCATGTATGTGTATATATATATATATATATATATATATAGCGATATTTCACGTCGTCCATTACTTTTCCGTTGCACTGACTTTAAGAAGTTATGCATGTATGTGTATATATATATATATATATATATATATATATATATATATATATATATATATATATATATATATATATATATATATATATATATATAGCGATATTTCACGTCGCCCATTACTTTTCCGTTGCACTGACTATAAGAAGTTATGTATGTGTGTATATATATATATATATATATATATATATATATATATATATATATAGCGATATTTTACGTCGTCCATTACTTTTCCGTTGCACTGACTTTAAGAAGTTATGTATGTGTGTATATATATATATATAAATATCGCAATATGTTTTCTTGTGTATTAATAAAGAAGAAAAGTCAAAATACAAATACAAGAATTATATTTGAATTTACAATTCAAAGCTTTTCGTTGGCTAACAGTACCAACATCATCAGGAATATTAAACAATTCATTTTGTATATGTATTTTGACTTTTCTTCTTTATATATATATATAGCGATATTTCACGTCGTCCATTACTTTTCCGTTGCACTGACTTTAAGAAGTTATGAATGTATGTGTATGTATATATATATATATATATATATATATATATATATATATATATATATATATATATACATATATATGTAATGTATATATGTAATGTAATATAATACATATAACTGCAGGTATATATATATATATATATATATATATGAAAAAATAAGAGAAACACAAATACAATAATAATTTATTGCATCATACAATTCAAAGCTTTTCGTTGTCTAACAGTAGCAATATCATCAGGATTATTAAATAATATCAGGCATACATGTGTTAGATCTAACAAACAATGTTGCCAAATCTATTACAATATTATCAAATTTATTAATTTGCTGCCTTAACATTACATAGATTGAATATACTATCAAATTTTGATTTTATTAATTAGTTATTAATTGGTGCGTATCACGTTGAGTGATGAGTGTAAGTGTGTTATCCGAGTTTTTTTGAAACATGTTTCTACTTTTCCGGAATGTGTGAACATTACATATTTTAAATAGTGTGTTAAGAAATGTTTGTTTTGTTGATGCAGAGAACTATCATATAGGTAATTTTTGTATGGTTATAACATGATTTATTATGTTTGTTTTGCACAAGAGGGGTTAGATTAGTTTTTAATTTAGTGTATGTTCTTTGTTTAAAGCGAGTTCTATTTGTCCAATGTAGAATGTATATCAGTAAAGAAGGAAGAGCGTGTAGTATGTTCTACACAACTTTACTTGGCAAAGTAATTCGACACTCAGACTGCATTAAATTAATATATTTTACATTACAACAACAGATAAAATCCACTTTTTGGAATTAAATCTTTTTCTAGCCTTTGTCAAATACACAGTATTATCAAAGAATTTATTTCGAATAACTTGTTCAATTTATTCCGTCTACGAAATCTATCTGAAATATTTAATTAAAAATTCTAGAACTATAAACTCTCTGTTGATCTATGTCCGGAAATAGATCGCTGGTCTTAATTTAATAAGTCTGACGACAAACTAATAATTGTAGAAATAATATTTAATAACATTATGGGAACAATATAATTCTGGAGTAGTTATTTAGCAATATTTAATTATAGTTTGTACTGAAACAAATGTTTTAAAAAAATATTACATTTAAAAATAAATTTAACAATGTACGAATTACTTTAACTCGAAAAATATTTTAATTGAAGGTAGACAGTCGTTGTTCCTCTTCTACTGGCCCAGCCACTGGGGCTTTTTATTCCTCCAACGCTAACCGTTCCTCTTCTACTGGCCCAGCCACTGGGGCTTTTTATTCCTCCAACGCTGGCCGTTCCTCCTCTGCTGGCTCAGCCACTGGGTCTTTTTATTCCTCCAACGCTGGCCGTTCCTCCTCTGCTGGCTCAGCAACTGGGGCTTTTTATTCCTCCAACGCTGACCGTTCCTCTTCTACTGGCCCAGCCACTGGGGCTTTTTATTCCTCCAACGCTGGCCGTTCCTCCTCTGCTGGCTCAGCAACTGGGGCTTTTTATTCCTCCAACGCTGACCGTTCCTCTTCTACTGGCTCAGCAACTGGGGCTTTTTATTCCTCCAACGCTGGCCGTTCCTCCTCTGCTGGCTCAGCAACTGGGGCTTTTTATTCCTCCAACGCTGGCCGTTCCTCCTCTGCTGGCTCAGCAACTGGGGCTTTTTATTCCTCCAACGCTGACCGTTCCTCTTCTACTGGCCTAGCCACTGGGGCTTTTTATTCCTCCAACGCTGGCCGTTCCTCCTCTGCTGGCTCAGCAACTGGGGCTTTTTATTCCTCCAACGCTGACCGTTCCTCTTCTACTGGCTCAGCAACTGGGGCTTTTTATTCCTCCAACGCTGGCCGTTCCTCTTCTACTGGCCCAGCCACTGGGGCTTTTGATTCGTCCAACGCTGGCCGTTCCTCTTCTACTGGCTCAGCCACTGGGGCTTTTGATTCGTCCAACGCTGGCCGTTCCTCCTCTGCTGGCTCAGCAACTGGGGCTTTTTATTCCTCCAACGCTGGCCGTTCCTCCACTGCTGGCTCAGCAACTGGGGCTTTTTATTCCTCCAACGCTGACCGTTCCTCTTCTACTGGCTCAGCAACTGGGGCTTTTTATTACTCCAACGCTGACCGTTCCTCTTCTACTGGCCCAGCCACATGGCTTTTGATTCGTCCAACGCTGGCCGTTCCTCCTCTGCTGGCTCAGCCACTGGGGCTTTTTATTCCTCCAACGCTGACAGTTCCTCTTCTACTGGCCCAGCCACTGGGGCTTTTTATTCCTCCAACGCTGACCGTTCCTCTTCTACTGGCCCAGCCACTGGGGCTTTTTATTCCTCCAACGCTGGCCGTTCCTCCTCTGCTGGCTCAGCAACTGGGGCTTTTTATTCCTCCAACGCTGGCCGTTCCTCCTCTGCTGGCTCAGCAACTGGGGCTTTTTATTCCTCCAACGCTGACCGTTCCTCTTCTACTGGCTCAGCAACTGGGGCTTTTTATTCCTCCAACGCTGGCCGTTCCTCTTCTACTGGCCCAGCCACTGGGGCTTTTGATTCGTCCAACGCTGGCCGTTCCTCCTCTGCTGGCTCAGCCACTGGGGCTTTTTATTCCTCCAACGCTGACCGTTCCTCTTCTACTGGCTCAGCAACTGGGGCTTTTTATTCCTCCAACGCTGACCGTTCCTCTTCTGCTGGCCCAGCCACTGGGGCTTTTGATTCGTCCAACGCTGGCCGTTCCTCCTCTGCTGGCTCAGCAACTGGGGCTTTTGATTCCTCCAACGCTGGCCGTTCCTCCTCTGCTGGCTCAGCCACTGGGGCTTTTGATTCCTCCAACGCTGACCGTTCCTCTTCTACTGGCTCAGCAACTGGGGCTTTTTATTCCTCCAACGCTGACCGTTCGTCTTCTACTGGCTCAGCAACTGGGGCTTTTTATTCCTCCAACGCTGACCGTTCCTCTTCTGCTGGCTCAGCCACTGGGGCTTTTGATTCGTCCAACGCTGGCCGTTCCTCCTCTGCTGGCTCAGCCACTGGGGCTTTTTATTCCTCCAACGCTGACCGTTCCTCTTCTACTGGCCCAGCCACTGGGGCTTTTTATTCCTCCAACGCTGGCCGTTCCTCCTCTGCTGGCTCAGCAACTGGGGCTTTTTATTCCTCCAACGCTGACCGTTCCTCTTCTACTGGCTCAGCAACTGGGGCTTTTTATTCCTCCAACGCTGACCATTCCTCTTCTGCTGGCTCAGCCACTGGGGCTTTTGATTCGTCCAACGCTGGCCGCTCCTCCTCTGCTGGCTCAGCCACTGGGGCTTTTTATTCCTCCAACGCTGACCGTTCCTCTTCTACTGGCCCAGCCACTGGGGCTTTTTATTCCTCCAACGCTGGCCGTTCCTTCTCTACTGGCCCAGCCACTGGGGCTTTTGATTCCTCCAACGCTGACCGTTCCTCCTCTGCTGGCTCAGCAACTGGGGCTTTTGATTCCTCCAACGCTGACCGTTCCTCCTCTGCTGGCTCAGCAACTGGGGCTTTTTATTCCTCCAACGCTGACCGTTCCTCCTCTGCTGGCTCAGCAACTGGGGCTTTTGATTCCTCCAACGCTGACCGTTCCTCTTCTGCTGGCTCAGCCACTGGGGCTTTTGATTCCTCCAACGCTGACCGTTCCTCTTCTACTGGCACAGCCACTGGGGCTTTTTATTCCTCCAACGCTGGCCGTTTCTCCTCTGCTGGCTCAGCAACTGGGGCTTTTTATTCCTCCAAAGCTGGCCGTTCCTCCTCTGCTGGCTCAGCAACTGGGGCTTTTTATTCCTCCAACGCTGACCGTTCCTCTTCTACTGGCTCAGCAACTGGGGCTTTTTATTCCTCCAACGCTAACCGTTCCTCTTCTACTGGCCCAGCCACTGGGGCTTTTGATTCGTCCAACGCTGGCCGTTCCTCCTCTGCTGGCTCAGCAACTGGGGCTTTTTATTCCTCCAACGCTGACCGTTCCTCTTCTACTGGCCCAGCCACTGGGGCTTTTTATTCCTCCAACGCTGACCGTTCCTCTTCTACTGGCTCAGCAACTGGGGCTTTTTATTCCTCCAACGCTGACCGTTCCTCTTCTACTGGCTCAGCAACTGGGGCTTTTTATTCCTCCAACGCTGGCCGTTCCTCTTCTACTGGCCCAGCCACTGGGGCTTTTGATTCGTCCAACGCTGGCCGTTCCTCCTCTGCTGGCTCAGCCACTGGGGCTTTTTATTCCTCCAACGCTGACCGTTCCTCTTCTACTGGCCCAGCCACTGGGGCTTTTAATTCCTCCAACGCTGACCGTTCCTCTTCTACTGGCTCAGCAACTGGGGCTTTTTATTCCTCCAACGCTGACCGTTCCTCTTCTGCTGGCCCAGCCACTGGGGCTTTTGATTCGTCCAACGCTGGCCGTTCCTCCTCTGCTGGCTCAGCAACTGGGGCTTTTGATTCCTCCAACGCTGGCCGTTCCTCCTCTGCTGGCTCAGCCACTGGGGCTTTTGATTCCTCCAACGCTGACCGTTCCTCTTCTACTGGCTCAGCAACTGGGGCTTTTTATTCCTCCAACGCTGACCGTTCGTCTTCTACTGGCTCAGCAACTGGGGCTTTTTATTCCTCCAACGCTGACCGTTCCTCTTCTGCTGGCTCAGCCACTGGGGCTTTTGATTCGTCCAACGCTGGCCGTTCCTCCTCTGCTGGCTCAGCCACTGGGGCTTTTTATTCCTCCAACGCTGACCGTTCCTCTTCTACTGGCCCAGCCACTGGGGCTTTTTATTCCTCCGACGCTGCCCGTTCCTCCTCTGCTGGCTCAGCAACTGGGGCTTTTTATTCCTCCAACGCTGACCGTTCCTCTTCTACTGGCTCAGCAACTGGGGCTTTTTATTCCTCCAACGCTGACCGTTCCTCTTCTGCTGGCTCAGCCACTGGGGCTTTTTATTCCTCCAACGCTGGCCGTTCCTTCTCTGCTGGCTCAGCAACTGGGGCTTTTTATTCCTCCAACGCTGGCCGTTCCTCCTCTGCTGGCTCAGCAACTGGGGCTTTTTATTCCTCCAACGCTGGCCGTTCCTCCTCTGCTGGCTCAGCAACTGGGGCTTTTTATTCCTCCAACGCTGGCCGTTCCTCCTCTGCTGGCTCAGCCACTGGGGCTTTTTATTCCTCCAACGCTGACCGTTCCTCTTCTACTGGCCCAGCCACTGGGGCTTTTTATTCCTCCAACGCTGGCCGTTCCTCCTCTGCTGGCTCAGCAACTGGGGCTTTTGATTCCTCCAACGCTGGCCGTTCCTCGTCTGCTGGCTCAGCCACTGGGGCTTTTGATTCCTCCAACGCTGACCGTTCCTCTTCTACTGGCTCAGCCACTGGGGCTTTTTATTCCTCCAACGCTGACCGTTCCTCTTCTACTGGCCCAGCCACTGGGGCTTTTTATTCCTCCAACGCTGGCCGTTCCTCCTCTGCTGGCTCAGCCAGTGGGGCTTTTTATTCCTTCAACGTTGACCGTTCCTACTCTACTGGCCCAGCAACTGGGGCTTTTGATTCATCCAACGCTGATCGTTCCTCCTCTGCTGGCTCAGCAACTGGGGCTTTTGATTCCTCCAACGCTGGCCGTTCCTCCTCTGCTGGCTCAGCCACTGGGGCTTTTGATTCCTCCAACGCTGACCGTTCCTCTTCTACTGGCTCAGCCACTGGGGCTTTTGATTCGTCCAACGCTGACCATTCCTCTTCTACTGGCCCAGCCACTGGGGCTTTTGATTCCTCCAACGCTGACCGTTCCTCTTCTACTGGCTCAGCCAGTGGGGCTTTTTATTCCTTCAACGCTGACCGTTCCTACTCTACTGGCTCAGCCACTGGGGCTTTTGAGTCCTCCAAAGCTGACCTTTCCTCCTCTGCTGGCTCAGCAACTGGGGCTTTTGATTCCTCCAACGCTGACCGTTCCTCCTCTGCTGGCTCAGCAACTGGGGCTTTTTATTCCTCCAACGCTAACAGTTCCTCTTCTACTGGCCCAGCCACTGGGGCTTTTGATTCCTCCAACGCTGACCGTTCCTCTTCTACTGGCCCAGCCACTGGGGCTTTTGATTCCTCCAACGCTGACCGTTCCTCCTCTGCTGGCTCAGCCACTGGGGCTTTTGATTCCTCCAACGCTGGCCGTTCCTCCTCTGCTGGCTCAGCAACTGGGGCTTTTGATTCCTCCAAAGCTGACCGTTCCTCTTCTGCTGGCTCAGCCATTGGGGCTTTTGAGTCCTCCAAAGCTGACCGTTCCTCTTCTGCTGACTCAGCCACTGGGGCTTTTGATTCCTCCAACGCTGACCGTTCCTCTTCTGCTGGCTCAGCCACTGGGGCTTTTGAGTCCTCCAAAGCTGACCGTTCCTCTTCTGCTGGCTCAGCCACTGGGGCTTTTGAGTCCTCCAAACCTGACCGTTCCTCTTCTGCTAGCTCAGCCACTGGAGTAGATGACTTCAAAGTAGACCGTTCCTTTTCCGCATCTGTTGATCGTATTTCTTGTAAAGAACTCACTCTTCCACTCATTCAGCTGGAAAGTCGTTTCGATGTTCCTATAACGCATTATTTAACCCGTGTCTCCGTGTCAGGAGAAATTTATCATCAGTCAACCACTGATGACTGATATATATATATATATATATATATATATATATATATATATATATATATATATATATATATATATATAAACACAGGTTATTCAAATACAAGAATTATTTATAAATTTATATTCATAGCTTTTCGTTGATAAACAGTAACTTACCAACATCATCAAGAATGATTAATACAATAATGCAAGATATAAAACATATATTTTTATAAATTAATAAATAATTCTTATATTTGAATAACCTGTGTTGTTTTATTACTAAACAAGAAAATATATATATATATGAAAAAAGTAAGAGAAATACAAATACAAGAATAATTTATTGAATTATACAATTAAAAGCTTTTCGTTGGCAAACAGTACCAACATCCTCATTAATAATAAAGAAATTCAAGCATACAAGTGTTAGCTAGATCCAACATATAATGACATTATTGTAACATTTTTTAATTTCTTGCCTTAACCTTACATACACTGAATAGACTGTCAAATCTTGATTTTATTTGTATCTGGTCATTTATCAATTTGTTATTAATATTATATTTATATATTTTTAAAAGCTCATAAATATTCATTCTTAAGCCTTTGTTAATTTCTTTTATTAGTATCATATTATCCATATTAGGAAATATGTGATTATTATTGATACCAAGATTAGCGAAATTCGATTTATATATTTCTGATTCTTCATAAGCATTAAAATGTTCTATATATCTATCTTTAAGTTTTTCCAATGATATCAATTTTGTATTTTTATCAATAATATTTATTATTAAATTTTTTAATAAGATTAATAGAATTAATTACAGGTAAGATTATTATTTAGTTTCATTTTATGTTTAAGAACAGGTACTATGAATTTAGATATTATATTTATATATATATATATATATATATATATATATATATATATATATATATATCATAATTTAGAAATTTGCTCGATCATTCGCTATAGGATAAATTCGCTTTTTATTAAAAGTAACATAGAAGTATATAAACTAACAAGCGACCATTTTGCTTTAGTATTGATAAATGACGTAATTGCTTCACAGGTGGTAATGATGCCGGAAAAAGAAGACGATCCTCAGTATCCAATCGCCTGTCAGGAGCGAACACCTGATCTAGTTGTGGCGGGGAAGGATAAGCAGTGAAAGGATGCCATGTCCGCGTTTAATTAGCGAATTTGGACATGTATAAAACGTACTGACTGACTGCAGTAGCGTATCAGTCGCTGTGTTTTGTGATATTTGTCGTCATGGCGTGCAAGGTATGTTCTGTAGATATAACAGTGTGTGTGTGTGTGTGTGTGTTAGTGTGTGTGTGTGTGTGTGTGTGTGTGTGTGTGTGTGTGTGTGTGTGTGTGTGTGTGTGTGTGTGTGTGTGTGTGTGTGTTAGTGTGTGTGTGTGTGTGTGTGTGTGTGTGTGTGTGTGTGTGTGTGTGTGTGTGTGTGTGTGTGTGTGTGTGTGTGTGTGTGTGTGTGTGTGTTAGTGTGTATGTGTGTGTGTGTGTGTGTGTGTGTGTGTGTGTGTGTGTGTGTGTGTGTGTGTGTGTGTGTGTCTGTGTGTGTGTGTGTGTGTGTGTGTGTGTGTGTGTGTGTGTGTGTGTGTGTGTGTGTGTGTGTGTGTGTGTGTGTGTGTGTGTGTGTGTGTAGTGTGTATGTGTGTGTGTGTACATGAGTGGAATGTTTTTCAGTTCCTTCTATTATACCATACTCTTCTTAAATATATATATATATATATATATATATATATATATATATATATATATATATATATATATATATTATCAAATTTTCAATCTTTAATAAAATACTTCTTATCCATCCACTCCTGTTCAAATAAATTTTTTAAAACTTGTAGTGGATGACAAATAATGTTAATACAGTTTACTTAAGTAATAATTCGTTAATTAAATTAAATGATTTAATTTTAGTTTAATATGGGATATAAACGTTTCTCAAATGGGGGAAAGTATGCAATATAGTTATTTCGTGCTATTCGACCTAAAATAAAAGATAACATATGATTTCATAAAACAGCTGATTTTATAATATAGGTTATGTGGTGAAGCAGCTGTTTTAACGCATAGGTGATGTTAGGTTATTAACGTTGCTTGTAATTTACATGAAACGTTCCTATTTATGTTACTTGTTTCTTTAGCTTACGTACGTTTTCCAGAATTAATAACTACAATAACGAAAACGCTTATAATGTCTAGAAATGACCTATATAATGTATGTTTTAGAAATAACATACGAGTGCGGTAAGAAAACAGCAGGAATCTATAATTAAATCGTTAACTTTTCGGTAATTTTCAATCTATTTATATGTTTTGTATAATGACGATAACTATAAATTCAAAACTTCATGTTTAAATGATACGTAACAATAAATTGTTACAAAATTTATAATTTTTAAGAACAAAATTTCCAATACCCTTTAATTTTACGTTTCTTTCTATATTTATAAAATCAATTGAAAACAATAAAGTAAGTTGTGTGCAAAGACTGAAAAATAATGTATTAGAGGCAAACACTTCGACAATTGATAAATTCGAGAAACTAACTTATTTACCCACTGCAATGAATTTTTATTAACATGAAAACAACATCTTTTAAAAGTTTCCAAAATTAAATAACTTCATTTAATTAATTCTGGATAACGACTTTTTCAGATGGGGTTTAACACAAAACACAGATCCAGTTTGAATCATCATTCTTAGATATATTTCTCTTCTTTAGAACAAGTATTAGTTGTTATATTTGAACGTTTTATCAGTATTTATTGACCGTCCTAGTTGTAGTTTGTGAGGCCTTCTTATAATGAAACTGTTTCATGATCTCTTCGCCTTCTCAGAATAAACTGCAATAAAACATATCATAAGAAGTGAGGTTTCCTCTAACGCCTTGAATGTCATGCTGACTGGAGTATTACCATCACTCAGACAACCTTTGCCAAAGCGCGTTGCTTCAGCTCTGAATCACTGACGTTGTGGTAAAATCTATTCCTATCCACACGTCAAATTCCAGCTTTCATAAAGGCACTATCATCTAGTAACCATGCTGTTCGTCCATAAAACTCGTTTAAAATGAAGACATGCGCGCGAGCGTACGCACGTACGATCGCAATTAGGTAGAGAGTTCCTACCGCGCCTGTTTCCACATAATTGTATGTCGTATGTCAACCAGATCTCGTGGTGGCCACTAAAGTCTCATGTGAGTATGTGGTGGGTATCCCTACCGAGAATATAGTATTCACGATGTTTATCCCTATAAAAGGCTATTCTGACGGCTAACAACGTCTCATATGCGCATTTGGCTATTCTTCCCAACGATACTTCACCTCATATAAGTATTTGGATAGTTGGGGATACTGCAAAGAGAATATAGGATTCAGGATGTTTATCCCTATAAAAGGCTATTCTAACGGCTAACAACGTCTCATATGCGCATTTGGCTATTCTTCCCACCGATACTTCACCTCATATAAGCATTTGGCTAATTGGGGATACTTCACCGAAAATATAGGATTCAGGATGTTTATCCCTATAAAAGGCTATTCTGACGGCTAACACCGTCTCATATGTGCATTTGGCTATTCTCCCCACCGATACTTCACCTCATATAAGTATTTGGCTAGTTGGGGATACTTCACCGAGAATATAGGATTCAGGATGTTTATCCCTATAAAAGTTTATTCTGACGGCTAACACCGTATCATATGCGCATTTGGCTATTATCGCCGCCGATACTTCACCTCATATAAGCATTTGGCTAGTTGGGGATACTTCACCGAGAATATAGGATTCGGGATTGTTTGCTCCTATGCCAAGCTTATCAGCTCTGTCGCTGAATAATGGGAAGATAAGTGAAATTGACCGTATTGTAAATGTTGCATCAAAGGTGAGATGAATTAACGAAATAAGAAAGAAACCACAGACATGGGAAGCAGTTTTAAAATATAAATACATTTTACTACAATATTGAACATAGTACTTATATTGATTCAAATGTTACAGGTAATTTTATTTGTGTCCGCCGTGTCAGTCGCCATAGCTTATCCCCAATACGGCGGCCACGGAGGTTACGGCGGTTACAGCGGCTATTCTCCTGTGAAGGCCGTCGCCTACGCCGCACCAGCCAAACACGCATACCGCGAGGAGCCGTACGATCCCCATCCACAGTACAAGTTTGAATACACCGTCCACGACGGCCACACAGGAGATGTGAAGAGCCAACAGGAAGAACGCAACGGAGACGCCGTTCACGGCAGCTACAGCCTCGTGGAGCCTGACGGTACAAAGAGGGTGGTGGAGTACACAGCTGACCACGAGCACGGGTTCAACGCCGTCGTCCACAGGGAGCACAACGCTCATCCAGTTCAGGCCGTCAAGTACGCGGCGCCTGCGTACCACGCGCCTTCATACTCGCCGCACTATTAGTCAGCTGATCTCGTCGTATACGCATCGCTCTCCTCGCACAGTATTATATTCACTTCATTTAGTCTAGCGTTACCATGTTCATGCATTCTCATTTTGTGTTTTGTAAATATTTTTAATAAAATAAAATGTACTTTATTATTTTGGTTTTTACTACCTGTCCACTGCTTAAAACATGAATTTTAGTCTCAATAATAAACTATAACATTTCTTAACACTAATATAAAAACGCCCTACCTCGAAAACACAGGTTAGAAGTGTTTCGTAAGCACAGTTATACAAAATGTTTCATATTAATTTATTCAATTTGTTATACTATAAAAAGAAATAATAGAATACAATAGGAAATTGATAGATAGTTAAAAACATAGCTGCACTCCGTTAAACAGCTTACTTTCAAATACCGTATGCGCCAAAATAAACAGTACTGAAACTGAACCAGCTGTAGTATCTTGGTCGTTTTGTAAATGACCTCAGGAGAATTTGCATACGAAATCTGCCTTTCCGTTCACAATGGTTCCAGCAAGATGGTCCAGACAGCCACACAGGCTCAGACAACACTGCTTTCCTTCAAGAAACGTTTGACAACTGCCTTGGAGCAGACTCTCCTTACCCAGTCCACTTCCACAAACTTACACTACCTGACGCCTACGTCTGGGGAATGATGAAGAATATTTTCCTTGATGAGCCACCAACCACCATCGTCCTACTACAGGAGAAAATAATAATGTGTATAACGATCATGAAACAACCCCTCTTCAACAAAATTATGCAACACCTACAAGAGCAGTACGAGCGCTGCCTCAAATTGAACGTAGGCCATACAGAACATGTTCATATCTGAGTATAACCGATTTAGCTTCTTTTTATCTGTACGTGTTTGTAAAAAAGTCTAAATGAAATAAAATAAAAGCTTAGAATTGTTTGAGTACTGTTTATTTTGGCGTATACGGTAGTAAATAAAACAACTCAAAAGACATAAAATACAGGTTACGTGTTTCTGCTAGGTACGACTTTTCGATTAGTTTAAAATAACTTTATTACAAAAAAGACAAATAATTTATTGGACTAGATAAAATAACAACTTGCATTCTTACATATAATTTTGTGCACACATTTCAACCTACAGATCCGCTAAAAATAATTAACAGAAGTAAATTAAATTTAATAAATTAAAAACAGGATATAATAGATGAACATATCTTCACCCCAATAAACAATCTACTTCTAAATAGTAAATAAATAAAGTAAAAAAACACAGATAATAGACGCCTAATGTATTTCGTCACTTTAATGAAAAGTTAACAATTAAGTGTTCGGGCTTTATAAAATAACTTCCCGCCTGGCTAAAGAGAGCATGCAAGCGGTCAACGTAAACGCATATGAGGATCGATTAGCGATATCGTAAACGTCTCAGTAACAAAAAATTCGCAAGTAAATTATTTATAAATTTCAACTGTTTCTCTGATCGTTGTGAGTAACAAGATAATAAATCGATTATTTAGGAAGAATATTAATTCACATTTAAGGGTTCAAGATATATAAACCTGCACTAAAGTGTCCATTATAGTTCCATTTTTTTCAAACGCAAATGCTAAATTTAAAATCCCTAGCTTTGTACACTGCTGCCAATTTATACTCAAAACACTATAATCTGGTTATAAAGTACTACAACGCTTGTAGTCTATTAGAACACGGCGTTTGGATAGGCAATTTGGCAAACACGACTTGTTCAGGTCAATGTCCAAGAATTCCAAAATGTATCTGAAAGAAATATCAAAACGTTTACACTTGGACCAATTATAGCTTAACAGATATTCACTATTGCGTGCTATTTACAAATTCTTTCCAATATAATGTTTTTTATAATTTTTAAGTTGATTAATTTAATAATTTTATAATTTTGATAAATAACTTCATATTTTATAATTTTTGTATTTATTAATTGTATAATTACTAAAAACTCTCTGGAATTTAATTAACTAGAGCTTAGCTAGTAAAATAGTCAACTCTAAATCTCACCACACATTAGTTTAATAAAAACAGACTAGTTTATAACACAAGCAGACTAGTTTCGACGACGATGTCCTCTTCCTAAGTGCTCGGCTACTTTCTAAGTAAATTTTATATGCTTTTGAATTTACAAATTAAAGAAAGTTTTTTTAATCTAGTGAAAACCAGAATTGTTCAACTACTGGTCTCGATTCCAACTTATTACACAACGTAAAGTTGTAAACAATGGCAACGCTGTTTTTACTTATATCTTCCACTTACTACAAGTACACTTAACAAGAATGCTACATGTTGGAGACTAGGAAGGCTTCCATTTGTAGGTACGTCGATACAACGTTTAACTTGAACTACAGACGTTCCCTTATAACAAACTATACTTAGTCCAATATACCTTAAGCTATGTTCTCTTCAAGAATTCATTTTGGTACGTATAGAACAACTTTCTAAATAATAGAAAAAGTCACCTTACAAGAACAATAAATGCAACGAAGCTAAGAGTTGGCAAACTACAATAAGAAAGTGCCTCGAATAAATTTTCTCATTACTTATTCAAGACACAAAATTCCGTATTCGGGAAAAAGTTTGCCTCCACTCATAACCGAAGGCGGTTGCCATAAAACGTTAGAATTTTATTAAACAAACTATTAGTAATTTGAAATGAAAATATGAAGTAATATATAGTATGGTTTTATTCTCTACCATAGCGTTATATTTTATACAAATTACTAAAATAGTTTTATTATAACTTATTAAAACGTATCATTTATTTATTTGTGTAATTCGTATTTTTTTTAAACTTTATGACTAAACGATGATTGGAACTGTCGCTCATTAGACAACACGGAGTCATTAAATGCAGCCTCAGAAAAAATACAACGGATGTTTTCAGGACGGATAGTAATTCTATTCTGCTCGTACTGAAGAGCTAACCCATCGTTAGCAGCACCGCGTAGTTTGACACAACCATAGGTTGTCCTTCGCTTTCTCAGACATAATTACAATTCGTACGGGAATTGAGCTAAATTATAATTTTACATTAAAAAATATATAGTCAGTATCGAGAATTTCAATAAAATCTGTATTATTCTTTCTTATATTATAACAAATGTGCAAGTCATTCTCATTAGGCGATATTAAATGTTTTTCTCAAATCAAAATTTCTGTAGAAATAATGGCCACTTCTATCAACACTCCCCTTAGTGCCACAATCGATTTTCGTAATTTAAAATTAGAATGACAATTAAAGAAATTATAATCAATGTATACAGCTTTTAATTTACTGTCTTTTAAGTCAATTGCAATGTGTAGAGAATCATTTACACGGATATCATATCACGTTTATTTTAAAATAATAAACAAACATAAACATTAATTTATTATAAAAAATTAACTTTTGTTTTATTTTTAATTATTCTTTTCAATTTTGTACCAAATAAATAAAGTCTACTTTCCGTTTTTCAAATACTGACTTTACACTCTACATAAGGATATCGTTGAACTGGTTTATGATATATATATATATATATATACGCAACACATGAGCTGATTTAATCAATTACCGTTTAATCTACAGTAGTTCTGTTCCCTCAACCGCTCGTGGTTTAACTCAACCGCAAACATCTGTGATTGCGGTTTAAAGATTGACATGGGCGAAGGCAGTTGAAGTGTGTTCGATGGGTTTTTTTATTTCATAAATTTTGAAAGAGAATAAATATGATTCTAATTTCCTCGATTTCTTCTATTAATTCACTCTCTCTCTCTCTCTTTCTCTCTCTCTCTCTCTCTCTCTCTCTCTCTCTCTCTATATATATATATATATATATATATATATATATATATATATATATATATATATATATATATATATGTATACATATATACATGCATTCTTTTTTAAAAACATTGTTTTATTTATTTACTCAAATATTTTTTTTTATTTTGACACTTGAAGTTAATACAGTTTTTTCAAATATTAATTCATTAATTAAATTTAATAATGAATTAATTTTAGTTTTATGCTGAACAAAAACTCTTCACGAAAGGGGTAAAGTTATGCAATATAGTTATTTCATCCCATTTGGCATAGAATAAATAATATGATTTCATAAAACAGGTGACTTTATGTTATAGGTTAGGTGGTAGAACAGCTGTTTTAGCACATAGATTATGTTACTCTATTTATTATAATTATTTAATAAAAAGTCATAAACATTTTTCCTTTTAGTTTAGTATAGACTGACTGATTTTTAAAAAAATATTATTTGTTAGCACAAAGCTAAAACGTATCTCGTACAATAAACGATATAAACTAACTAGCCTATTTGGTATGTCAGACGTCATAAACATAAAATTATAGCCAGGATCAATAAAAGTACCAGTGACTGGTTACAGTTCCAGAGTTTTCTTTAATACAATTTATATAATACATTGGGAATTTCCGTTTGAAATATATAAAAACAATAAAGTTTTTAAAAAATTAGGAATTATATTTAATGTGTCCCTCTAATGGGTTTACCCATTGAATCGAACATATTTTGACTTCTTTTTTTACTTCATCATCATGAAAATGCTATTATAAAACTGAGAAATAATTTTATTTTGTAAAGTTCAATTTCCTCAGTCTTCTCTTGATATCTCCTACAGGTCCTCAATGGTAATAACATGTGGACAGTTGCCAGGTTATTATAACCATATACTTTTTTAATCGAAAAAAGCCTTTACTAGTTTCGGTATGCGACAAGGAATTGAATCCAGAAATTGAGTTTTAAAGCCCTTTAAATTGTCAAGGTACAATAATACTTATCTTTTACAATAGAAATGTATTTTGCACCGTTTATCATGCCATAAATCAAAGCTCAATACTTTAGGCCTGAAAATGATTATATTACCAAAATATTTTTTTCACTGAATGAATTATTACTTTTGTTAAAAAAAAGTTAAATAGGTTAATAATTGGTTACAAATTGAATTAACCTACATAAACCTCTAATTAAAGCCTGCACGTACACATTATTTAAAGGCATTTGTGAACGTTTCGGTAAATTTGAATTCAACGTATTTGTAGTAAATGCTACTGAACTAAACTTATTCAACGCAAACACTGTAAACGGAAGTGTGCAGTGGCACTGATAAAAGTTGGCAAGATTCCCATGGCACAGTGTTGTAACTGTTCCAGATCTGCGTATCGACGATAAACTCCAGTTCCCGGCCAGTTCCTGTTTGGTGTTCCGTGAATGTGGAGAGCAAACGGTGGGAGGATAGAAGAAATAACCTGGTTACACAAGGAAGATGATTTAATAAAACCATCGTGCTGACGATATAAATACGTCAGCTCATGAGTAACAGTCAATGCAGACGTCTTCTTTAGAATAGTGTTAGTTTGATGATAATCCATTCCATAGATATGAAATGCCTTGTTATACGTAGGTCATGTATTAAATATTTGTTCTCAATATTCGTAGTATTAGTGTGACATTTTTATGCAATACTATTAGAATGACATTCAACAATTGGCACATTTCATACAACAATATTCGTAGTATTAGTGTGACATTTTTATGCAATACTATTAGAATGACATTCAACAATTGACACATTTCATACAACAATATTCGTAGTATTAGTGTGACATTTTTATGCAATACTATTAGAATGACATTCAACAATTGACACATTTCATACAACAATATTCGTAGTATTAGTGTGACATTTTTATGCAATACTACTAGAATGACATTCAACAATTGGCACATTTCATACAACAATATTCGTAGTATTAGTGTGACATTTTTATGCAATACTATTAGAATGACATTCAACAATTGGCACATTTCATACAACAATATTCGTAGTATTAGTGTGACATTTTTATGCAATACTATTAGAATGACATTCAACAATTGGCACATTTCATACAACAATATTCGTAGTATTAGTGTGACATTTTTATGCAATACTATTAGAATGACATTCAACAATTGACACATTTCATACAACAATATTCGTAGTATTAGTGTGACATTTTTATGCAATACTATTAGAATGACATTCAACAATTGGCACATTTCATACAACAATATTCGTAGTATTAGTGTGACATTTTTATGCAATACTACTAGAATGACATTCAACAATTGGCACATTTCATACAACAATATTCGTAGTATTAGTGTGACATTTTTATGCAATACTATTAGAATGACATTCAACAATTGGCACATTTCATACAACAATATTCGTAGTATTAGTGTGACATTTTTATGCAATACTACTAGAATGACATTCAACAATTGGCACATTTCATACAACAATATTCGTAGTATTAGTGTGACATTTTTATGCAATACTATTAGAATGACATTCAACAATTGGCACATTTCATACAACAATATTCGTAGTATTAGTGTGACATTTTTATGCAATACTATTAGAATGACATTCAACAATTGGCACATTTCATACAACAATATTCGTAGTATTAGTGTGACATTTTTATGCAATACTATTAGAATGACATTCAACAATTGGCACATTTCATACAACAATATTCGTAGTATTAGTGTGACATTTTTATGCAATACTACTAGAATGACATTCAACAATTGGCACATTTCATACAACAATATTCGTAGTATTAGTGTGACATTTTTATGCAATAATATTAGAATGACATTCAACAATTGGCACATTTCATACAACAATATTCGTAGTATTAGTGTGACATTTTTATGCAATACTATTAGAATGACATTCAACAATTGGCACATTTCATACAACAATATACGTAGTATTAGTGTGACATTTTTATGCAATACTATTAGAATGACATTCAACAATTGGCACATTTCATACAACAATATTCGTAGTATTAGTGTGACATTTTTATGCAATACTATTAGAATGACATTCAACAATTGGCACATTTCATACAACAATATTCGTAGTAATAGTGTGACATTTTTATGCAATACTATTAGAATGGCATTCAACAATTGGCACATTTCATACAACAATATTCGTAGTATTAGTATTACATTTTTATGCAATACTATTAGAATGGCATTCAACAATTGGCACATTTCATACAACAATATTCGTAGTAATAGTGTGACATTTTTATGCAATACTATTAGAATGACATTAAACAATTGGCACATTTCATACAACAATATTCGTAGTATCAGTGTGACATTTTTATGCAATACTATTAGAATGACATTCAACAATTGGCACATTTCATACAACAATATTCGTAGTATTAGTGTGACATTTTTATGCAATACTATTAGAATGGCACTCGAAATTTGGCACATTTCATACAACAATATTCGTAGTATTAGTGTGACATTTTTATGTAATACTATTAGAATGACACTCGAAATTTGGCACATTTCATACAACAATATTCGTAGTATTAGTGTGACATTTTTATGCAATACTATTAGAATGGCACTCGAAATTTGGCACATTTCATACAACAATATTCGTAGTATTAGTGTGACATTTTTATGCAATACTATTAGAATGGCACTCGAAATTTGGCACATTTCATACAACAATATTCGTAGTATTAGTGTGACATTTTTATGCAATACTATTAGAATGGCACTCGAAATTTGGCACATTTCATACAACAATATTCGTAGTATTAGTGTGACATTTTTATGCAATACTATTAGAATGGCATTCAACATTTGACACATTTCATACAACAATATTAACTTTTCATTGAAATAAACATTTTCAATTTGTAATAACTGAATGTAAAATTGTAATGGTTGAAATAACAGTAAAATTATATAACCGCTGTGGTAAAATATACAATTAATACAAATGATAATAAAAACTAGAAGTACAATGAAATTTGCAATGTTGAAATTTTACATACAATGTAAGAAAGAGGACAAAAGAAATAAATATATAACTGATAGAAATAAGAAGGAAACAAAAGGCTTTCTTGGAGTTTGAATCGAAAGAGAAGGATGATTTTAGAGGTTCGGGTATATTTCCTGACGCAAGTCCGCTTTCTACTGGGAGCATAGAGAATTGTCTATCTGTTACATTTCTACACAAATGTGAGAAGTTGTACAAGGGAAATAAAGAGATAACTTGTGGTACTAAGAACGAAGCATGAGGCATTCCTAGAATATGGAGTGATTGGAAAGCATAGCCTGTGTGGTCATGGGCGATTTACTGTACTAAACCTACTTTATATTGTACTGGGAAAGAGGTATCACTTCTTCTCACCCTTAGATAATAAACATAAACTCCCTCTAATACTTTCAAATGATAAACAACAATATCTAATTTTTTCCGTTTTATTTGGAATATTGTCAAGTCAAGACAAACCAAATAATATAAAGAACAACAATGTAAAGTTAATTTCGACTTAGATCAACAAAAAAATTTTATCTGAGTTACTTTTCATTAAATAATTACAAATAATATAAAGTAACATAACCTACGCGTTAAAACAGATGTTCTGCCACAAAAGCTAATATATAAAATTAGCTAATAATTAAACAAAATTGTAGCAAGGGTTGTTGTGTTTAAATATTGTAACCATGTTTTTAACTACTATAATCTCGCTAATGTGGCCTGTGTTGATTTTTGTATCAGCTGTTTTATGATATCATATGTTATCACTTACATTATGTGTAATGTGACGTAATAACTATGTTGCATACCTTGCCCCTTTTGTAAAATGTTTTTCTCCCATATGACTAAAGTTAATTCATTAAATTTAACTAATGAATAAATATTTGAAAAGCCTGTATTAACATCAAGTGTTATTCACTACAAATTTAAAAGGTTAAATGTACTTGAACTTGAGTAAATGAATAAAAAGTATTTGATTAACGATTGAAAATTTGAAGATATACACCAGAAGAGTTTGAAATAATAGAAGGAATTGAATAAAAATAGCTGGTATTGAGCGAAACATAAACAAATAACATCACAAAATTATATTTAGAATTTATTGTAAATTAAAAGTAAGAAATGTTAATAATAAGTTGATAAACGTTACCCTCATAATACATTACCTCATTGTGTGAATCTTGGAACCTGTGGTATATATGGATAAATGTAAGCCAATGCTTCAAATTATTAAAGCCAATGAACGTCTGTCATGTATTACGTAGTATATTTACACGAACTTAAAATAAATGCGCAATTCATTTCCGCAATTAAACAACCTCAAAAGCAGTAAACTAGTTTTGTACGGCTTTAAAAAGTGGATCAAAGTGCTAAAGCCTTAATAACATATCTCAAGGTAACAATTTATATCGAACCTTATTTCACGGGGAGGCTAATGGTTAATATTTACTCAAGTTACATGGGTCTTGGCAGACAAAAGTATGGTTAAATAAGTATTTTATTGAATCGTATTCACTGAAGTGATTCGATGGTAAATTGACACTGAAAAAGAATAACTTCAAACACTCGGCAACCTAATGCAAGGCTCTTGAACCGTTATTTTGCTCTTTTTATGAAAGTCACTATTAATCATCATACTATCACGGTCCTTACCAAGAATTTAACGTAACAAAAAATACCTTATCCTTATAAAATCAATAACTGAAAAAATATCATAGAAATACACTATAAAGTAATCACTTTAACATGAATAAACTTTAACATAATTTAGCCAAAGTTCTTAGTATCGCGTATCCTTAAACTACGGTGTATACACTACTGTAACATTCAAGATTATTACAGAAAAATATACCATAACAGAAATTTCAATTAAATTACGAATATTCTTATAAATTATTTAACAAAATAACAACTAATATAAAAAAATCTGTTCCTACTTGAGTCAACAAAAACAAATTTTATTTTAGTTACATTTTAGTAAATAATTCCACATAATATAAATACAGTAAACTAACATAACTTATGCATTACAACAGCTGTTCTACCTCATCACGTATAACATGAAATCAGCTGTTTTATGAAATCATTTGTTATCACTAATTTTAAGCCAAATGGGACGAAATAATTATATTGCATATCTTGCGTCTTTCGTGAAACGTTTTCTCCCATATGAAACTAAAATTGAATAATTTTAAATTTAATTCATATTTGAAAAAACTGTACTGACATCAAGTGTTATCCACAAGTTTTTATAAAAATTCATTTGAACTTGAGTGAATGATTAAAAAGTATTTTATTAACGATGTAAATTTGAACTATATATATATATATATATATATATATATATATATATAAGAAGAGTGTGAACTAATAGAAGAAAGTTATTGGAAAATTAAAAACAATAGTTACATGCACCTAATTAATGAAATAGGTTTGTAATTGTCGAATGGTTGGCAAGAGAGCTAAAGCTCGAGTTTTATACTAGGCCTATAATACTATTGCAAACTGTTGTCTTGCGACTCAGTGTGGTGACTATGTTTTATTCATTAGCAATATAGCCCCTAATACAAACGAGTATTTTAAGAAAATAAAAGTAAACATAACAAATGTTAAAGTACTTGATATAAGTAACTCATGTTAGACCATTCCCACAGGCCGCAGACATACAGAAGGCAATTGGTGACGCCAACGCAACGCAAACTTCAGTTGCTATTAGAAAATTTGCTGGTCGGTTTACACGATTGCTCATATAAAGTTGCTACTTTAGTTGTCAGTTATGTCGTCGACAGAGGAAGATTGTTTATATTTTAAGAAAGAAACTAGAAAAAAAGACAATTCAGTGTAGGCCTACACCTCTATAACGTTATTCATGCGAGACAAAGTCTCGATGTGCAAAACTCACGATTTTACTGAGACCAATTTTGTAATTATCATCGCTCGAGCATTAGCAGTTATGCCTACCTTTGAAGTAATGTATTTTAGAACATCAAGGAAAAAACAAATAATTGGCGAGGAAGATGTAGAAATAAATTTCAGTTGGAGAAAGATTAACAATAACACTCAGCTAAGGTTTATTGCTCATTTATGTATTTCTTTTTATGTATAACTGTTAAACGTAAAATAATGTCACATTACAATGAAATAAAAACGAATTTTTAAACAAACGAAATTTTATAATTCAAGAGCCGATTTTATATATTTTAAACAAATTGTTGGTAATCATTCGTATCGTCTTGAAGCTGTTGGATACACAAATCATGACCAGAACCAGCAATATTTTGTTTTTCTGACACGATATACCACTATAATAAAACACTATTCAGAGAAACAGAAACACAAAAAATACAAATAAAAATAATAGTTATTTAAATACAATGTCACTCTTGAGAAACGTATACACAACAACAAACGTTGGCAACTGAGAAACTGAGCAACGAGTTTACAGCATGTCGTGACCCGAGCAACTCTAGTTTCTGTGTCACTAGCGTTGCTATCACTTCTCTATGAATATGTGCATGCAACTCCGTATGCTGTGAAAAAGCAACTCAAGTTTGTGTTGCGTTGCCGTCACCAGTTGCCTTCTGTATATCCGTGGCCTTAGAGTATTTTCTTAAGTATCATTGATGAAATCTAACTCAACTGCAAACACCATCGTGTGGTCGAAAGCTACAGTAAAATAGCAAAATGCAACTCTTGGAAAATGTTTCTAAAATAAATAAATATTATTAGTAACAAATATAGGATAAAAATAATTAAAAACTTGAAAAATATAACATCAGATTAATTCTGAAGATACACAATTAAACTTTAAAAAAAAAACGTAACAAGTATACAACGTAACTAATATCATTTCGTCAAGGCACGCTCGTGGTAAAGGATACAAAAACAACATACACATGCAATTATAAATAGTGGAAGTATGAGTTTGGTGCTTGTATTTCTACTGATAGTAATTTAGAATTAAAGTATTTTATGAAAACGTTTATACCGAAATAAATAATTTTGAATTTTATATGGAAAGATTTTTATCGTTTAATTATGTAAACAAAATACAGTTATGCTCAATAAACAGTTTGTGCATGAAAACATTTTTATTCGTATATTTATGTTAGGGTTAATCATATTACATTCATTTCGTACACCTGCAAATAAAATGGCAGCCGTACAATCGTACATCATGAACAAACAACAAACTTGTATCTACTACATCAAGATCTTGTTTCTATCTACCGATGTTTCTATCTACTTGCATGAAGGGTTCATCCCTGAACTGTTTTTCATGCCCATTTCTCTTGTCATCCAATGTAGTCAGCCTCTCAGTTAAATATTATCGCGTCGTCTTAGGATACCTGACACTCCTCTTCAAACCCTATCTTCCTCCCTGCTACCTTCGCAAAGAGACATTCCACAAGAGATTCTGCTGTAAGATGATTTACAGCCATTTATCAACCAATTCGAATTTGTAAGAATGTTTGAAAACCATTGAGAATGTAGATTTGTTTACAGAAGGAAAATAAAACAGACCTGGCTTGGGTTATAAATTATGCATTTCGTGGGCGTAAGTTACTCGAACCTCTATAAACTTACTCTGTGGATAAAGGGAGGTCACTTGTTTCAGCAGAACGTAAGATGATATAACATTACTAAAACCGGAACATAATGACAAACTTGTGCTGGTCGTAAAGGGCAATTAAAGTTTACCTAGACTTTTGTTAAGTGAAGCAGATCCTCTTTATATATAGACAGTGTCTAAGGATACACTAAGATTATATGGGAATATGTTGTGTGGTTATGGCATTATTGACCCTCGAAATTTACAATCCAGCGATGCTACTACACAAGTAAACTAAACGACATATATATAAGTGAGTTTATTAGCATTCTATTACCCAAACGTCTGTAAACGCACGAGCAGCACCAAAGCTCGGGTACTATAAAATATTTTAATTTGTAAATAATCTCATTATATAGTGTAAAAAAACCTCCACGACCACCAGATTACACTAGTTTACGTTGCACTAACACCAGGATTTTACAGCTGAAGACAACCATAAACTTGGAAGCTTAGTTACGACGGCGAAGTTATGTTGCTACCTCCACCAGGAAACGGGTGAAAAACCGTAGCGTAACTAGTGTGTCAAGTTCAACAATGATTTTGTCGCGTTCATTCACGTGAATGTATGCGTGCATGTGCGAGTATAAGGGTCTGTAATTAGGTGAACTGCATGGCTGGACAAGTGAAAGGGACAGCTGGACACGGCGATTTCAATTAACTGCGATTTAAGTATAAAAATGGACGGCGGTATGGTATCACTATCATTTGGTGCTTTCAATTTGGAATAGCAACATGGCTTTCAAGGTATGTGCTAGTGTTCGGAATATACGTACCCATAGAAAAATATATCGTAAAATATACATTAGTTCATAAATAAATACACATTTTTTACGGCTATTTTTATTTCTTGTCAGGATTTTCACAAATTATTTCTTTGTGCATGTTCTTGGTTGCTCATTTTGTAAAGATATTCATAATTACAAAATATAGCATACCAAAGATTTATTATTTTCCATTTAAAATTGAGCCACTAATTTACACTGATATACCTTACCAAATATTACTGTTTTACCTATTGTAGCACTTTCTTTTTGACTAAATGAGGACCATTGTTTTGAAAGATGCGTCCTATAACTATTTAGACCTAAATCGGATTTGGCCCTCATTAAGACAATAAGAAAGATCTACCTTAGAGATATGTTTACATTGTAATAGTATAAAATATTAAAGCGTATAAAATATTTATTTATTTTTCTCAAATAACAAATTGTTAACAGTTAATATTTATAGATTGATAACAGTGATCAAGACATTTTATGTATGAAGTTAGTAATTTTATAACATATATTTTTGCAGCCTAGTAGTAGAAACAAACAACCTGAAACTACGTTTTATGAAAAGAAGTAATATAAACAAAAATTTGTAAAGTCAATTCCCACTTAGGTCAAAAAAGAAAAGTTTTATTTTAGTTACTTTTTATTAAATTACTTTAAGTATTATAAATAACGTGGCATAACCTATGCATAGAACAGCTGTTCTACCACATAAACTATAACATATAATCAGCTGTTTTATGAAATCATATGTTATGACTAATTTTATGCCAATTGGGGCAAAAAAACTTTACTCCTTTTGTGAAAAGTTTTTCTCTCGTGTAAAACTAAACTTAAATCATTATTAAATTTACTTATTGAAATAATATTTGAATTAAATGTATTAACATCAAGTGTCAACCACAGGTTTTAAAAAAAAGTATTTGAATTTGAGTAGATCGATTTTACTAACGATTGTAAATTTTTACAAGCTATATATAAAAAGACTGTATACTAATAGTAGGAATTAAAACAAAATAAATTGTTAAACGGTTTTTAAATGGAATATAATGTTAGAAAATACCACTGTCATGTATTTATAATAATAATAATAATAATAAATTTACTCTTGTAATCATTTTACAATCGGGAAATAAATAAAAATTGCCAAGAAAAATATCAAAATATAGGCGATAGCCTACGAAAATTAATAGTATTGGATGAAGTACAAATTTCAAAAGTGTAAACTTACAAAAACACAAAAAAGTAAGACGTTTACAATAATAATATGCACTGCTTTAGTTTCTTAAATATTAGTAAGATATTACATTATAACTAGAGAATGAGCGTGTTTCTGTGTTGTAGATTGTCGTCGCATTCTGCGCAATTGCTTCAGCCACATTCGCCGCTCCGCAGTATGGAGGCTATGGAGGACATGGAGGCTATGGAGGACACGTGGCCTACAAAGAAGAACCATACGATCCTAACCCTCAATACAAGTTCGAATACAGCGTACACGATGGTCACACCGGCGACGTCAAGAGCCAGTCTGAGAGCAGGGATGGAGACGTAGTCCACGGCAGCTACAGCCTGGTCGAGCCTGACGGTTCCAAGAGAGTTGTTGAGTACACGGCCGATCCTCACAACGGGTTCAACGCTGTCGTCCACAGAGAGCACAACCAACACCCGGCCGGCTACAGCGCCCCGGCTGTCAAGTACGCCGCCCCTGTAGTCAAGTACGCCGCACCTGTTGTAAGCTACGCCGCCCCCGTAGTCAAGTACGCCGCTCCATCCTACGGGTCCTCATACGGCGGATCTTCCTCGTACTCTTCGTACTCTTCCAAGTACTAGACACTTTCATCACGCCCCCATTATCATCCCGCACGCCTTTTTTTTTACTTTACTGTACACGTTTAAGTGTAACACGATCACTCAAGTACCTTTCGTTGTAAATATGTTCAAAATAAAAAAAAAATATTAAAATTTCTATGATTTATTTACTTTTTACTGAACATAAAGTAAGGTTTAACTTACGATGTTGCAACAGTTTCCCTTATTACAAACATTTTATCTTTTCATACATTAATGATGGATTAAATTGTTCTTCCAAGTGTAAGTTAACAATTTAATAACCTTTAGTTAACAAAAAGTCTGGTCGCAAGTAATAGCAAAAGTGTAATAAGTAATTAACAACCAGCTCGTAACAATAATTGACATTATAATTATTGAAAATAATATTTATAAAGATAATTAGATCTTAAAAATACAAATCAATGAAAACAATAAAAGTATAACAAAAAGTAAACGTTTATAATTTTAAATGAAAACTAAAGTAATTCTAGAAACGTGGTGATACAGGTGCTCCCTGTTGCTTACATAATTCGGTTGGACCAGTGTCTAATACCGTATTAGCCGTATATATATATATATATATATATATATATATATATATATATATATATATATATATATATATATATATATATAAGAAAAGTGATAACTAATAGATAAAAATGATTGAAAAATGATTAAAAAATAAAATTATTTTATTGTACTTACATACACCTAAGTAACGAATTAGTTCTGTAACGTAACGAAAGACACTCACTCCTGTGGTAAAGGGAAACAAAAACAACATATAAATGGAATTATATATAGTGAAAGTATGAGTTTAGTGCTGGTGTTGCTCCTGACTGTAAATTACAATAAAAGTATTTTATTAAATTGCGAAAAGATTAAGTTTGAACTTTACATCAATCGATTTTTATAGTTTTATTATGATAACCTAATTCCGTTATGTTCAATAAACAGTCTGTGATTGAACACATTATTATTCGTATATGTTTATGTTGGAGTTGATCATATTACATTCAATCCGTACATTTAAATATAAATTGGCAGCCGTACAATCGTCATAAACAAACATCTTGCTTTATCTTCTACTCGATGTAGGTTTCATTACTTAACTGTTTTTCTTGTCCATTCCTCTTGCCACCCATTGACGTCAACCCCTCAGCTAAATATTATCCCGTCTTCTAGTACATGCCTGTCTTATTTATCCCTTCATCTGTGTATACGCCTTTTCGCTTTATCCCGTCATGTGGTAAATGCCTGTCTTCTTTAAGGGATATAAACTCTCAGTCTGTGTGCCTATGTTGGATGAACTCGATGTAGGTTTCATTACTTGACTGTTTTTCTTGCCCATTCCTCTTGCCACCCATTGACGTCAACCCCTCAGCTAAATATTATCCCGTCTTCTAGTACATGCCTGTCTTATTTATCCCCTCATCTGTGTATACGCCTTTTCGCTTTATCCCGTCATGTGGTAAATGCCTGTCTTCTTTAAGGGATATAAACTCTCAGTCTGTGTGCCTATGTTGGATGAACATAATTTCTAGTCTTGCCTTTTTGCCTCTCCATTCGTATTATTATATATCGGTTATATATCGATTTATTTTTTTATCCTTAACACTTTTCTTACTTGCGCTCTCTACATTCTGTGCGCTTCTTTCTGCGTAAGATTCCAACAAATAACCGTAAAGGATAATGTACCTAATTAAGTGCCTTACTCCAGGTTTTTTGGAATGACTTTAGTGCACTCTTGAATATATGTTAAAAATATTTATTAGGCTGCATTTGTAAAATATATGAATATAACTATTCTCGTTATAAAAAGTTAATTTTTGTCCCTATACATTTTTATAGAATATATTCTTTCTATTTGTAAAATATTATTTTTTTTTAACATTGGAAGCTAGTAGGCAGCCAGCCCAAGTAGGCAGCCAGGCTAGTGTGGGGTTGTGGACATTTCCACTGGACCCTCTCTCTTAGGGTACATGACCCCTCCTCACAGCTACCTTCGCAAAGAGACATTCCACAAGTGATTCTGCTGTAAGATGCTTTACAGCCATTTATCAACCAATTCGAATTTGTAAGAATGTAGGAAAACAATTGAGAATGTAGATTTGGTTACAGAAGGGAAATAAAACTGACCTTGCTTGGGTTATAAATTATGCATTTCGTGACTGTAAGGTATACACATAGTTTGTTGAAGATCCTGTTTATTGGGAGGTCACGTGTTACACCAGGACGTAAGAAGCTATAATGCTATTAAAGTAGGAACATAATGTGCTTGAATTAAAGGGCAATCAAGGCTTATCTAGGCTTTTGTTAAATGGAGTAGAGCCTCGTTATACTAACCAGTTTCAAGGGTACCCTAGGATGATATGGGAATACGTTGTGTGGTTATAGCATTATTAACCCTCCCGAGAAGACAATACAACCAAATCTATGCTGCTACAGGAGTAAAATAAAAGTCACACACACACACATAAATAACTAATATATATATATATATATATATATATATATATATATATATATATATATATATATATATATATATATATATATATACACACACATACATATATATTTATTTATTATGTATGTATGTGTGTGTGTGCATTTGTGTGTGTGTGTTTGTGTATTTGTGTGTGTGTGTGTGTGTGTGTGTGTGTGTGTGTGTGTGTATAAAATATGAAACTTATAAAATAAATTAATAAAGGATTAAGAATGAATATATATATAAATGAATATATATATATATATATATATATATATATATATATATATATACGAATGTTCGTATGTAAATACAGTAATAATAACAAATTATTAGAAGAACAAATAGAAATACATTCTAAATTTGATACTATATTCAATGTCTAGAATGTTACAGTAACAAAATAAATTTGGCAATTAGTATAAATTTAGCAACAATTCTATTTCCAATTAAACATATGTTTTATATCTTGCATTATTCATTCCTGATGATGTTGGTACTGTTTATTAATGAACAGCTTTGAATAAAAATTAATAAATAATAATTCTTGTTTGTATTTGAATACCTCAGTTATTATATATATATATATATATATATATATATATATATATATATATATATATAAAGAACATAAGTCAAAATACAAATACAAGAATTATAATTTAATTTACAATTCAAACGTTGGCTAACAGTACCAACATCATCATATGTGCAAATTAGACAAACTAATTTATATAAGACAAACTAAAAAAAAAAAAAAAAAGAAAAAACTTTAAAATAGCTATAAAGAGCATTTTAATGCATAATAAAAAGCCAGAAATTTATAAATCAAATTTTGCTAGTCATTGTATTAATAATAATCACTTATTTCCTAATATAGATAATATGATACTTATAAAAGAAATTAACAAAGGCCTGAGAATGAATATTTATGAAGCTTTAGAAATACATAAATATAATACTATTTATTTATGTATTATAAAACTTATATATTGTATAAAACTTATATATTGTATATATATATATGTACATATAATACATATAAACTATGTATTATAAAATTAAAGTTTAACAGCATTGTAATTGATTTGGCATAACTATTTATTTGATGTAATTTGCACATATGTTCATTTTAATTGTTTAATATTCCTGATGACGTTGTTACTGTTAGCCAACGAAAAGCTTTGAATTGTAAATTCAATTATAATTCTTTTATTTGTATTTTGACTTATGTTCTTTATTAATACACGAGAATACATATTACGATATTTATATATATATATATATATATATATATATATATATATATATATATATATAAAGTGCGTTTATAAGCATTCTATTATCAAAACGTCTGTAAACGCACGAGCAGCTCTAAAGCTCGGGTACTATAAAATATTTTAATTTGTAAATAATCTCATTATATAGTGTAAAAAAACCTCCACGACCACCAGATTACACTAGTTCACGTTGCACTAACACCAGGATTTTACAGCAGAAGTCAACCATAAACTTGGAAGCTTAGTTACGACGGCGAAGTTACGTTGCTACCTCCACCAGGAAACGGGTGAAAAACCGTAGCGTAACTAGTGTGTCAAGTTCAACAATGAGTTTGTCGCGTTCATTCACGTGAATGTATGCGTGCGTGTGCGAGTGTAAGGGTCTGTAATTAGGTGAACTGCATGGCTGGACAAGTGAAAGGGACAGCTGGACACGGCAATTTCAATTAACTGCGATTTAAGTATAAAAATGGACGGCGGTATGGTATCACTATCATTTGGTGCTTTCAATTTGGAATAGCAACATGGCTTTCAAGGTATGTGCTAGCGTTCGGAATATACGTGTCCATAGAAAAATATATCGTAAAATACACATTAGTTTATAAATAAATACACAGTTTTTCACGGCAATATTTATTTCTTGTCAGGTTTCTAGCACGTTACGTATTTGTGCATGTTCTTGGTAACTCATTTTGTAAAGATGTTCATAACTATAAAATATATCATACCAAAGATTTATTATTTTCAATTTAAAATTGAGTCACTAATTACACTTGTTTATTGTAGCACTTTCTTTTTGACTAAATGAGGACCATTGTTTTGAAAGATGCGTCCTACAGCTATTTAGACCTTAATCGGTTTTGGCCCTTATTTAGACAATAAGAAAGTTCTAGTATAGAGAAATGTTCACATCGTAGTACGTATAAAATATTTATTTTTCTCAAATAATAAATTATTAACCGTCAATATTGACAGACTGATAACTGCGATTAAGAGATTTTATGTATAAAGTTAGTAATTTTATAACATATATTTTTGCAGCCTGGTAGTAGAAGTAAACAACATGCAACGACTTTTTAGGAAAAGAAGTAATATAAACAAAAAAATTGTAAAGTCAATTCCCACCTAGGTCAATAAAGAAAAGTTTTATTTTTGTTACTTTTTATTAAATATATACAATTATTATAAATAACGTAACATAACCTATGCGTTAAAACCGCTGTTACCACACAACCTATAACCGGTTACACACAACATTTTATGTTACCTATAACATATAATCAGCTGTTTTATGAAATCAAATGTTATCACTAATTTTATGCCAAATTGGGCAGAAAACTATATTGCATACCTTGCTCTTTTGTGAAAAGGTTTTCTCTTGCAGTGTAAAACTAAACTTAAATCATTATTAAATTTACTTATTGAAATAATATTTGAATTAAATGAATTAACGTCAAGTGTCAACCATAGGTTTTAAAAAATGTATTTGAATTTGAGTAGATAAATTAAAACATGTTTACTAACGATTGTAAATTTTTACAAGCTATATATATAAAAAGACTGTATACTAATAGTAAGAATTAAAACAAAATAAATTGTTAAACGGTTTTTAAATGGAATATAATGTTAGAAAATACCACTGTCATGTATTTATAATAATAATAATAATAAATTTACTCTTGTAATCATTTTACAATCAGGAAATAAATAAAAATTGCCAAGAAAAATATCAAAATATAGGCGATAGCCTACGAAAATTGATGAAGTACAATTTTCAAAATTGTAAACTTACAAAAACACAAAAAAGTAAGACGTTTACAAGAATAACATGCACAGCTTTAGTTTCTTAAATATTAGTAAGATATTAGATTATAACTAGAGAACGAACGTGTTTCTGTGTTGTAGATTGTCGTCGCATTCTGCGCAATTGCTTCAGCCACATTGGCCGCTCCGCAGTATGGAGGCTATGGAGGACATGGAGGCTATGGAGGACACGTGGCCTACAAAGAAGAACCATACGATCCTAACCCTCAATACAAGTTCGAATACAGCGTACACGATGGCCACACCGGCGACGTCAAGAGCCAGTCTGAGAGCAGGGATGGAGACGTAGTCCACGGCAGCTACAGCCTGGTCGAGCCTGACGGTTCCAAGAGAGTTGTTGAGTACACGGCCGATCCTCACAACGGGTTCAACGCTGTCGTCCACAGGGAACACAACCAACACCCGGCCGGCTACAGCGCCCCGGCTGTCAAATACGCCGCTCCCGTAGTCAAGTACGCCGCACCTGTTGTAAGCTACGCCGCCCCCGTAGTCAAGTACGCCGCCCCATCCTACGGGTCCTCATACGGCGGATCTTCCTCGTACTCTTCGTACTCTTCCAAGTACTAGACACTTTCATCACGCCCCCATCATCATCACGCACGCCATTTTTTTTTACTTTACTGTACACGTTTAAGTGTAACACGATCACTCAAGTACCTTTCGTTGTAAATATGTTCAAAATAAAAAAATATTAAAATTTCTAATTCTATGATTTATTTACATTTTACTGAACATAAAGTAAGGTTTACCTTACGATGTTGCAACTGTTTCCCTTATTACAAACATCTTATCTTTTCATACATTAATGCTGGATTAAATTGGTCCTCCAAGTGTAAATTAACAATTTAATAACCTTTAGTTAATAAAAAAACTGGTCGCAAGTAATAGCAAAAGTGTAATAAGTAGTTAACAACTAGCTCGTCATGAACAGCAAAAAGATTTCGAAATTATAATTATTGAAAATAAGATTTAAAAAGATAATTAGAATTTAAAAATACAAATCAATGAAAATAATAAAAGTACAACAAAAAGTAAACGTTTATATTTTTAAAAGAAACGTAAAGTTGTTATAGATACGTGGTGATACAGGTGCTCCCTGTTGCTTAAATATTTCGGTTGGAACGGCGTGTAGTACCGTATTATCCTTATGTATCACGTGGTTCAATGGAACTACGCTCTCCGTCAATAATGCTTTATGTTATTGTACAGGCCTCCGAGAGTTATTAATTGCTATCTCATTAAACATTTATTGATTTGCAATAAATTAACCTGAATAGAAGTTGTGATGATTCTTTAGGCAGATTATAGCATATAGTGATGGATAATAAGGCGATTTGGGAGCTACGCCTCACTGAAGAGTTTTAAAACTTTTTTTTTAATCATTGAACATTTCATATCACAAATTACAACTACACAAATATAACATCAAAGCTATAAATAAAAAACATAATAACCCACGCTACGCAATATTAAAATATGAAATACACAAACATATCAAACTACACAAAAACATACATATTTAACACCCAATTACATTATAACTTACACACACTTTTTACATTATAATTTTCAATAGTCTTTAAAAAATCACCTAATATTACTGTCCTAACCCGCCCCAACCTAAGCTAAAACAACAAAGAGGCCAGTTACGGTTGACAATGGAATACATATCCCCGTCCTCAATGGCCAAACTAATGTCACTTGCATTATTAATATATGTTCAAGTGCTTCAAGTGAATATATATATAGTAAAATGCAATAAAAACAATAAAAGTAAGGAGGGAACACACAAGAAAATAATCGTGGTGAGTTGCCCACTGTCATTTCAAACATTATTATAAAAGACATTGCATTAAAAAATATTTGGTAAGCACAAATCTCTGATGCGAAGCCCTGGGCGGTCATGCGGTTTTCCCGTACCAGGAACCGCAACTAGCAGTAGATCTCTGATCCGGAGCCCAGAGCGGTCATGCGGTTCTCCCATACCAGGAACCGCCGCTAGCAGTAGATCTCTGATGCGGAGCCCTGGGCGGTCATGCGGTTTTCCCGTACCAGGAACCGCAACTAGCAGTAAATCTCTGATGCGGAGCCCTGAGCGGTCATGCGGTTCTCCCGTACCAGGAACCGCCGCTAGCAGTAGATCTCTGATGCGGAGCCCTGGTCGGTCATGCGGTTCTCCCGTACCAGGAACCACCGCTAGCATAGACCATTGATGCGGAGCCCAGGGCTGTCATGCGGTTCTCCCGTACCAGAAGCCGCCGCTAGCAGTAGATCTCTGATGCGGTGCCCTGGGCGGTCATGCGGTTCTCTCGTACCTGGGACCGCCGCTAGTAGTAGATCTCTGATGCGGAGCCCTGGGCGGTAATGCGGTTCTCCCGTACCTGGAACCGCCGCTAGCAGCAGATCTCTGATGGGGAGCCCTGGGTGGTCATGCGGATCTCCAGCAGGAACCGCCGCTACCAATAGATCTCTGATGTGGAGCCCTGGGTGGTCATGCGGTTTTCCCGTACCTGGAACCGCCGCTAGTAGTAGATCTCTGATGCGGAGCCTTGGGCGGTCATGCGATTCTTCCGTACAAAGAACCGCAACTAGCAGTAGATCTCTGATGCTGAGCCCTGGGCGGTCATGCGGTTCTCCCGTACCAGGAGCCGCAACTAGCAGTAGATTAGTAGACGGTACAATGGATTGAAGATGTGGACGCGACTGAAAGCTGTGCGAATTTTTAAACTATAATCTCAATGCAAGATGTTTAAATTTAATGTAAAAGGTATTTTAATAAAAATAAACACCAACCCCAACCGAAAAATGTTTCCAGAAATGTGAGTTAATAGCGCGGTCATTTTCATCACAAGTACAGCTGATACAATATCCAAACTATACTCAGTCATTGAGCTCAGTGAGGATATCTAATCTCAGTTGTCTTTCAGATGTTATATTAGCTCTTTGATTATGATGATGTTTACCGAAACGCGTCCAAGAAATAAATTATTCCTAATTCGTATTATCTATTTAAAGTAAGGATAACTACTACCAGTGAGTATCCGTAATGATTTGTTCATCGCCCGATCTCACAACGGAAACTCAGAGGTTTTATTATAATTAAATGGTGTTGTAATATTTCAGTGAAAAATACCCTTAAAAGAAGTGTTCGAAAGGGGCAGTTCGTGGCGTAACTGACTGATATTAAATAGGAAAGAAGTTAATGATATTAAGAAACATAATTTTCCGTTTATTTTAAGGAGATAAAAGGAATGAGGAGATTTAATAAAGAGTACTGCATATGGGTAACCAGGAAGGTTAACTAAAGCAAACACCTTCGGTATACAAGCAGAAAAGCCGATAATGACCAGATCAACTGCTGTTGAATCGTTCCAAATACGGAAGGCATAACTCGTATGGGGTAAGTAGGGGCACTAAAAGGGTCAAATATCTGAATACACTAAGACCACTTTGACGGGAAATCAAGACATACTTACAGAACAGAAAAAACCGGTTGCAGCGGCTACACGCAAAAAGCCTGGCAGTGTTTTAGCAAGCAAATGTCCAGTCACAAGTTGTGCGAAACTATCTCCGACGTGTTCTCCGCCAGTGGCAAAGCGACATTTCTTTCGCCGTTTTCCCTAAAGAAGGGGAAACTTAAATAAGGAATCCGTGGATATTGTCACCTGTGGTAGGTGCCCCTGCTGCACACATTAATAGTGGTCATTTCTTGATTGGTTGAAAAACAAATTTGTAAAAAGAAACACAGCTGGTATGAATCTACTCAACTATTGTTAAATGTCCCTCGTAATCCAGAAAGACAATAATTTTTAAGAGAGTTAACACAACTGGTTGTAGCTTATAGACTTTTTATTCTTTTAAAAACATTGTAGAACAGTTATTATGCCAACACCTACAGGGTACATCGCCAGGACTTGACCATATTTAGTTTGGGGGATTGCTAAACTCACCTTGGGATAAATCACTCAACATTCGGAACAGTACAAGTGGCTCAAGACTCGTGAAAAGCCCCACTATGGCCGCTGTCACAGCATATGCATTTATGCCAAAAGAGAGGATAATCGGTACCACAGAGACTAACCTATTCAAAGCATATCAAGAAACCGGAGCAAATACTTCTTTCCAGTCACTTTGAAATAGAGTTTTCATTTCCTATGTACAAATTCCTAATTGTGTAAAAAGACAACAACCTTGTACAGTAATTAAACTAATAGTTTGTGCACAAATTTGTATTTTAAAATACAATTTTATAATATTATTATTCGTATAAAGAGAGAGTGAAGGTAAACTTGCGAGAGACATGACATAAAGGGTAGGCAATGTGGCCAGCACTACGATCCAACGTATATTATTAACCTCAGTCCGGTCATCAGACTTTAGGCACTTACTATTCAATTAGTTCATACTCTTTCTCTCTCTCTCTCTTTCTCTCAAGAAGTTATGTTGTTCAAATTTAAATCGTTATTAAATACTTTTTTATTCATCCACTCAAGTTCAAATATTTTTTTTTAAGCTGTAGTGCATGACACTTGATGTTATCACAGCTGTTTCTAATATAAATTAATTAATTAAATTTAAAAAAGTTTATGTCTTCAGATTGGATTCGGACCGTAGGACTACAAGTTTGAAATCGAGCACTCAACTCGTGTGTGTCTGTATGAATAAAATATACGCTAGTAGTAGTGGTTTAGTTGTATGTAATTAATAAAAAAGAAGTGAAATACAATTTCAACTACAGTCTATTACAGTAAAATAGTGTAGTTAAAGTTTTGAAAATGGAGTCATTCCGAAACGAGTAAACAAAGAATAATTATTATTGTTAGGAAAGGCAGAAAAGGACTCAAAGGTACCAATATTCCCAAGGGTAACAGCATGAGTATATCAATGTGTGTGTGTTTATTGTTTTATATTGATGTTGTATATTATAAATATTCAAGAAATACTAGAAAAAGCGACAGTCTCCTTAAGGATAAAGTAAGTGCAATAGGTTTACCCTTGAAGTATTCAGCTATTTTTTAACGTGACAGTAAAGAGAACCCTAAATATTAAAGTCCTTGCGATTGTTTAAACTTTCTAGATTTACCAGCGTTCATACCTATGTTTCCTTATTCAGCAATAGCGATGATTAATAATAATTAGTTTTAACTGTCTATCAGTATATTAGACGTGTATGTGGTAATGCATATTTTTACCGTTGAAGTTGCCTATGAAAGCAGAAGTATAGTTGTGCTATGTAATACTTTAAAGGGAGGCAATGGAGCCAATACTGCACTTCCACTGTCCATTACCCCAGTGCCCATAGGTATTCCATTGTTAAAGGATGAGTCCATCTAGCAGCTGAAAAAACATTCGGAAACTATTTGGTGCTACCGGGGGTAGATTCCAGCATCAAAGTGTAATGTGTGGGACCAATCTCCAGTCTGGGGGTCCGGCCCTTAGGTAAGGCAACCCGGGAGTAGATAAAGGTCCGATTGCACTACCTGGACCGAACAAATCAGACGGGGTATAGAGGTACGGAAACCTGGCCGTTCGGAAGGTTCTACTGGTCCCGAATAGTTCTGGACCACTGTCCTTGGTTGGAGGTCGTCTCGCCCCAGGGGTGAGCAGTCTAGGCCTTACAGCAAGGTCAACGACTCTTACATTCTGGAACTATGGGTCGTGGCACCAAGCCCCCCGTCGAGGACCTGACGCAAGTCACCCTCGAGTTTGAGGTGAATAGAGATTTCACACGCTAGACTGAAGATAACCTCCGCACAAGATTGTGTTTTTGCATGATAGTGTCATTTGGCAACGAAGATAAGGGCCGAGAGGCAAGGTGCTCCTTTTATCTCACTCTTCTGTTTCTTTCAAGTTTTCTTCACAAACACACCCATTCACTCCCCATTTAGTCGCCACAAACATATTATCCTGTTTGTAATTAAAAATTCCTAGCAATGAATATTTTCCGGAAAATCCATTCTCAATATAATAAACCTCATCTAATCATGCTTTGTTTTGTTAAACGCATTTCTAAATAGTTATATTATAAAGGAATATTCTCACCTTCTCAGCAAAGTTATTAAGATGCTAGACACATCCTTATACGTCCCTTTAATACCATTAGACCCCCGACACACATTCCATAACGATACACACTTACTCTATTATAGAGGCAATATATAAAGTATGTTTTTCTTTTAAACTTTCTGTATAATAAATTTTAGACGAGGAAGATATAATATTCTCTTTATCAGACGTCTTGTAAAAACAGCAAATTACACAAGTTTTATTAAATTAAACATGTTATATTATTAACGAAGTACATATGTTGTATTATTCCTATTTGCTGTGCCCGATTACTTATAATTACACACTATTCATTCGCGCAGGCTGCGTAACAGAGCCGTGTTGTCAAGTTCATGTCCACAAAAAACACTGGAGCCGGCTCTAATCTGGGAACAAACACACTTGACCAACAGGCAGTGAAAGGACACCGATCGGCTTTTATTATCGAATTGGGAAAAGTATAAAATAAGCCGGGTCAGCTTCTGTTGCTATCAGTACCTGGCTTTTCTCCGGCTAAGCAACATGGCATTTAAGGTACGGTACAACTTGATTTTACTATCACGAGGGGATTAATATAATGCAGTCGGAAACCTAACTCTATCAAAACTCGTTTCTTAGTGGTTTATCAAACAGATTTTTTAACGTTCGATGGAATTATTGTAGTTGTTAATATGGCGGAGAAACTGTGGTGTAATTTATAATAATAAATAAATAAAGTCTCTTAAATCACAAAGACATTTTAATGTCCTACATTAATGTACAACAATGTCTACAACAATGTCCTACATTAATTAATTTAGGACATAAATAAAAATATTTTGTGGTTAAAAAGGTTTTATTCATTTATAATTGTACTTTTTTGTTTATTAAAAAGTTCAATCTAAAATAATTAACCAACCGGCTTATTATTTATTCCAAAATAATTAGACCTACTTTTATAATATAGTCTTGAAATATTTCTATAAGTGATCTATATAATTCTACAACAAGTATTTTTCACCAATATTTTAGAGGATTACGTTCCTTAAAAATAAATTTTCATACAGTGCTCTAAAGTCTATATTATTCCTCGTTATTCAGTTAAAGCGAACAAATTATGTATATTCGAGTTAAGAATGGAAACATTTCAAAGTTTTTAGTCATTTGTTTTACAAGCACATGGAGCGTATTATTCAGTTTTGGTTAAATTACTTAAATCATAAATATTGTATCTTATTTTTAGGGTACTTTGATCTTTTGTGGTTTTGTTTTCGAACAAATAAATACTTAAAGATATTTAAGTGTTTGGTTATTGTGTATTATGTACAACAATTACTGTTATACATTATGTTTCCTTCTGGCATACAGTACTTGACAGCTGTTAAAACCTTATGTATGACGTGTTAACTGTTGACCAATGGAATACTTACTGTTAATAACAATAGTAATAAATATTCAGAAGTTACGAGTCGCTGTATTTTAAATATTTATGTTTCTCAAATAACTCATATGTTTCCGTGTCTCAAGGTACAACATTAAGTAATGTTATATCAAAATTCAAAGCAAAAATAATCTTTCAAAGACAGCCGATGAGAATACATTGATACCATTAAATTAATTAGAGCTTAGTTAGTGAGAACATTTCTCAACGGTAAATAATAAAATTGTTCAATAAAAATTTCACTACACACTAATTTATTAATGCATACAGACTAGTTTCGACGACCGTGTCGCTTTCATTAGTTATTGGCTACTACTAACTAAATTAGCACCAGGTGGTAGAAGTCAATCACTGGTGAAGGCAACACCATCGGTGAAGCTAGTCTCTACGCATTAATGCATTTGCGTAGTGAGATTTTTAGTGAACTATTTTTACATTTACCATTATACAAACATGTTTGAGAATTACCTATAAAATAATAAATAGTGTTTATATGTTATCATAGTGGATGGGGCATAATTTTATGAGACAGGCTATATATATATACGTCTAACAATTTTAACTACCGAAACTATTTGTACCGTAAACAATTTTTGAACACAATGCGTATAATGTTTTACTTGTTCCAGCTTATCCTTCCCGTGTTCGCGCTTATAGCTGCAGTGTCCGCACAATATGGCGGCTACGGTGGATATGGTCATGCACCAGTCGCTTACGCCGCCCCAGTCAAACACGTCGCTTACAAAGAGGAACCCTACGATCCTCATCCACAGTACAAGTTCGACTACAGCGTACATGACGGCCACACCGGAGACGTCAAATCGCAACAAGAGGAACGCGACGGAGACGTAGTCCACGGCAGCTACAGTCTGGTCGAGCCTGACGGTTCCAAGAGGGTTGTCGAGTACACAGCGGATCCTCACAACGGGTTCAACGCAGTCGTGCATAGGGAGCACAACCAACACCCGGCGCAGGTGAAATACGCCGCTCCTGTCGTAAAGTACGCCGCTCCTGTACTGAAGTATGCGGCTCCTGCATATTCTCATTACTAAGACTACAAACAACAACACATCATCGCATTTACGCCTCATTATCTTGTTAAACCTCGCCTACATTATTTTATTTTGTATATATTTTATTATAAATAAATAAGATTTGAAGTTTTTATTTTAACTTTCATGGTATTTGTTTTAAACCTTATTTATTTATTTCTATTAGTTTACACTCTCCTCTTATATATATATATATATATATATATATATATATATATATTGTTAAAAATTTCAATAATTAATAAAATACTTTATATTCATCCACTCAAGTTCAAATACATTTTTTTAAACTTGTAGTAGATGACATTTGATGTGAATAATTTTTAAAAAAATAATAATTACTCATTAATTACATTTAATTATTTAATTTTAGTTTTATAGGTGAGAAAACCCTTTCAAAAAAGGATAAGTTATGCTATATCGTTATTTTGTCCCATTTGGCTTAAAATAAGTGATAACATAAGATTTCATAAAACAGCTGATTTTATGTTATAGGATATGTGGTAGAACAGCTGTTTAAAAGCATATGATACGTCACTTTGTTGACCAGAGAAGGTATTGACTTTAAAAAATAATTGTTTATATTACTTGTTTATTATTTCAAAATGTTTGCGTCATAAACTCCGTAAGAAAGTTTATATTTATTGTTTCACTTATTGCTATTTTTTAAAATTGAACATCATTCAATATTACGTCTGGTAGACTATAGAAATGAATCTTAAAGAACAGCTGACTCAAATACGGTTTGAGTATTTGAAATAATTTGAACGTACTGGTATATTCGCAATATCCTCTATTAGGTTTAATTGTAATAGTAAAAACATATGTGTCGTAACAGTATTCAACGAAAATACATCTTCTTTATAAATTATTTTAACAAAATACTTTAAAGTTACATATAAATTTTAATATGCATTTGATTTTAATCTTTTTTCAAAACAGACAATATAAAGAAAAACAATTTAAACTCAATTGCTTCTTAGGTCATCAAAATTATTTTAAATTTTTAGATACTTTTTATTAAACAATTACAATTAATATAAACAAAGTACCTGCCTATGGGTTACAAAGCTGTTATATCACGTACCTTACAACATAAAATCAACTGTTTTATGAAATCATATGTTATCACTTAATATCAAGACAAGAGGGACGAAATAACTATATTGCATACCTTGCCCTTTTTGTGAAAAGTGTTTCTTGCAAATAAAACTAAAATTAATTCTGTTTAAATTTATTTAACGAATTAATACTTCATAACAACTGGATGGCATCAAGTGTCACTGTAAAAAAAATGTATTTGAATAAATCAATTGTTGAAAATATTCTATTAAAGATTGAACATTTGAACAAGACAGTTAATATGAATCGGAAAAAAACACATAATTTAATAATAAAAATATCGTTCTTAAATATTCTAGCTTCGAAAAGAATTGTTTTACTTGACCCGATTCAGGATGGTCCTATCAACACTAACAACGACCAGAACAACTAAACCCATCAGTCCTGAGCGATATTTCGAATTCATAGAAGCACACGTATACTCGCCAAAAATAATGACAACGAAAAGCTAATATCTCAGAAAATGGTACCAAGAAATGAAACAAGATGTTTTCTTTACATAACTGAATGAACCGTTCAGTGTTAGGTTTCTGATATTGAGTATGTGTATTGAGAGCCACCTTGGAGGCGGAAAAGGAAGGGACATAAATAGGCGTGCTGAGATGGTAGTAAACTATTAATGTAGTACGATTGTGTGGAGAGGCAGTTTCCTCACACTGGAGCTGCGATGGATACCACTTGGAGGGACATAAATAGGCGTGCTGAAATGGCAGTAAACTATTAATGCAGTACGATTGTGTGGAGAGGCAGTTTCCTCACACTGGAGCTGCGATGGATACCACTTGGAGGGACATAAATAGGCGTGCTGAGATGGCAGAAAGCTACAACGGGCAAGAAGAGGCTGATAGAAATCCAAACCCTCAACATAGAAGTTATAGGTAGGGAAGAGAATTAACACATGTTAAAACTAATATTTATTCAAAGTTAACAATTCCAAATCAACCAAACGGTGAAAAATAAAATTGGATATAGACAAGAAAATCGATTTATACAATTAACTTTATTACAATCTTTTTTTTAAATATAATTATAACTTGTAATAATTCACTGAAGCAGTTTTATGCTTTATTTAAACGTAACAAAATGCAACCAGTTCGTTTAATGTACTCGTCGAAGTAGTTGAATAAAAAACCCACTTAGTTTTAAGTTAGCGTTATTTATTACAAACCCCTGTCGATTTTATTGCGTTATTGTAGTAGAGTTACACTTTATTCCATTAAAAATCTATTTTAATAATTTATTTATAATTTGACCAGTTTATATACCTGGAACTTTGTTAAAATCCATGACCATAGCTCATCTATTTAACAGATGAAATTAACACGATGTCTGTGTCATTATTATTATTATTACTAATAACATTATTTTAATTCTCTATAATCCGTGTTGTGGTCCTTTCTATTTCAGACTGTCCGGAGGGTGTTGATTTACCTTTGGGTTCACTTCACCCATATTTTTAAAGTTAAACGTCTTGTTTTATGTTACTTCACATTTGTTGAGACATATTAAATACACTCGCAATATTCCCTTTTATTATTCTAAAAATAACCATTTTCCGTTAGATACTTGTTTATTATTCTAGTGTCTTTAAATCGATTTATCGAAGTAGGTTTATTGTGCAACAGAACGAGTGCTGGTCATAACAAGTGGGATGAAAACTTCACCCACTTCCGACAGCTCTGGCCGTCATGCAAGTTTTACGACTTTTCTACACGTTTGTGAAAACGAGTTTTTTATGTGCAGAAACAGGCGAAAGCATTGTTGTATTGTATTAGCATGTGAAGAGGTTATCTTAAGAGATCCTCATCCAGCAACCACTTGGCTGTGCTCTAGATTGTGGCTTAAATAAAGCACATTCACAGTAAACCTAAAACAACTAAATTATTATTTTATACGTTTTAAGTGAACAAATCTGTACTCGAACCTGGATTTACTCTTTATAAATATTAAGCCACTTAGAGCTATGCTAGTGAGAACAATTCGTAACGGTAAATATTAAAATAGTACACACAAAATTTCCCTACACACTCTTTTATTAATACATGGAGAATAGTTTCGACGACGATGTCGCCATCATCAGTGGCCACAATACTAACTATTTTAATATTTACTTTATGGATAGTTAATTAAAGAATATCTACACACAAACTCACGTTTATAAGCACTTTGTTCTCATACGCGTTTCATGACTAATGTCATCGTCAGTGAGACAAATACACAAACTGTAACTATATAATAATACGATTTTATTTGCAGTTGTGATGGCCATGTAGTGCCAACGATTGTGATGATGACAACTCATTGCAACGCGTATGTAAATAAAGTGAAAAACCGTGAGTTTGAATGCAGTCAAGTATTATCACCTTAACTCAGAAACCCGCTCAAATATTACTTGCGTTTTGAATTAATAATGGAAGGATACTTCTCACGAGGCAAATTTTTAATAGAATAGCTATATTACAGTTTTTAAACAGGTTTAGCCACACTGTGGTGTGACACAAACGGGAATTTATTTACTTTCTCCTGTACATAATGTTACAAGAGCGTTATCCTATAATTTTCATATATGAATAAATGATTATGTAATGTTTATATTTGCATACAAATGTATTTCCATTATACAATTTGTCTTGTTTTGCAGAAATATTAAATGTGATTTCAAATTATTTCATCAGAATATCTGTTTAGGCACTGCAGGTCCACACACACACTCTCTCTCTCTTTCTCTAACACACACACACACACACACACACAAACACACACACACACACTCTCACACACATACACCCTCACACATATACACACACACCCACATTCACACACACACACACACACACACACACACACACACACACACACACACACACACACACAAACACTCGCGCGCTCACCCCTCCCCCCAACCACACACACAAGCGCTCACTTACGCATACCCGCGTGAGCGCGGGCGCAGCAATTTATGTATTATGCAATGAAGTTAGTTCATATGGTATAATAATATTAGTGTATTTAGTTGTATATGTCTTAAGTGGATTTATGAAATAAACATGCAATTACCACAAGACGTTGCGTGGGTGGAAAGAAAGCTCCACTGCTATTGGTGGAGTGGTAGTTAAAACACTTGTTCTACCCAAAACTACCTGTTTCTTATTAAATACACGTCAGAGAATTTGAAGTAGTTACAGATTATGTAAGCGATAATCGTTGTATCCATGCCTTAGAAAGTATTGGGGGGTAATATCAAGTTCTTCCTGCGCCATCAATCTCTACTGACACTTCCTGAGAACGCACATCTCCAGCGCTTTCGCAATATCAATTATCCATAATAATTAGGCCCCTGCCCAAGTGTTGTGCTCGTCCTGTACTTTGACGGTCAACATAAGTGGGGCGATAAAGTTAGTAGACTAAAACCATATCAGTTGTATACTTCTAAATAGTTAAATGTTATCAAGCATTATAAAAACTAATGATGGAATATAAAATTGAATAAACCCGAATGTGTATACCTACTTTACATAGTTTCAATGTTTCTACATATACGCAAACATATATTTTGCAGGGTTTTAAATAATATATGCATCCAAACAAATGCATGTATATATTTGCATGAATGTAGATATTTTACGCTTTAAAATATCATAAACATATGTATGTTTATATACACACATATATATATATATATATATATACATTTAATAAAACCGTTACCAAAGAACTCCAATTTATTTTCCTATAGACGTTCTACTGCAGTAATACTTACACTAACTTATATGTTTGCGGTATTAAATGACAAGATCATAGCATAACGTGAAGACGCCGCGTACTTGAAGAAGACCAAATCTCTATTGGAGTCGAAAAGGTTTTTTTACGAGCGGTAACTTGAAAAAAAAAAATTATCGCCATGAAAGCACAGAGCCAGCCACATAGACCTGCTTACTTTACACAACATTCATTCACTACTCTCTCCGAACTTGAAATTTGTATTTCTGCAAAAGTAACTGTGAACACGTAATTCCAGAAATACAGGCAGGTTTGTTGGGTGAAAGGAACACAGCTTAATTTTGGAACTGTTGTGACTATATAATACTGCGACATGTCTTAGTTGTTATCAATCTCATTGCGCCTAACGACACGCTAATATGGCTCTAAAGGTATGTTACAGTTATAAGAAACTTGACTATTGCACTTGACTCAAATAACCTTTGTCAAAAAGAAACTCAATGTAAATATAATACTGTTATAAAACCATACTGTTATAAAACCATACTGTTATAAAACCATACTGTTATAAAACCATACTGTTATAAAACCATACTGTTATAAAACCATACTGTTATAAAACCATACTGTTATAAAACCATACTGTTATAAAACCATACTGTTATAAAACCATTCTGTTATAAAACCATACTGTTATAAAACCATACTGTTATAAAACCATACTGTTATAAAACCATTCTGTTATAAAACCATACTGTTATAAAACCATACTGTTATAAAACCATACTGTTATAAAACCATACTGTTATAAAACCATTCTGTTATAAAACCATACTGTTATAAAACCATAATGTTATAAAACCATACTGTTATAAAACCATGCTGTTATAAAACCATACTGTTATAAAACCATACTGTTATAAAACCATACTGTTATAAAACCATACTGTTATAAAACCATACTGTTATAAAACCATACTGTTATAAAACCATACTGTTATAAAACCATTCTGTTATAAAACCATACTGTTATAAAACCATACTGTTATAAAACCATACTGCTATAAAACCATTCTGTTATAAAACCATACTGTTATAAAACCATACTGTTATATAAACCATACTGTTATAAAACCATACTGTTATAAAACCAAGCTGTTATAAAACCATTCTGTTATAAAACCATACTGTTATAAAACCATACTGTTATAAAACCATTCTGTTATAAAAATAATAAAAACCTACGAGATATATTAATTTGTAAATATTATATTTTAATATAATGAATGTTAATCAATCCATGGAATATAAAGATTTTCATGAAACTGAATTTTAATATAAAATAATTTTATGAGGACTTTTTATATGACTTTTTTTTAGTATCAGCGTCTACAGGTTAACATATAAATTACAACAAAACTGCATTTGGTATTCTGCTACACAAAAGTTCTCTCTATTACGCTGTTGATTAATTTACCAATCTAGATCTATTCTACGACGGGGGGAAATAATCAGCAAACTACATTATGTTTTAATTTTATTTATATTTGTTCTTTATTATTTATTATCAATTTTATGTTTGTACATCTTAAAACTTTTTTAGATTTTTAATACTTTTTAGCGTTATTCTAACAAGTTTATATTCATTGTCATATTCATGGGTTGTTTGTGGGAATTAAAAACTATCTTTTCAATTCACAGGTTATTCTAATTCTGTGTGCGATAGTATCGGCAGTAACAGCACAATATGGCGGCTACGGGGAACACGTGACCTACAAGGAGGAACCCTACGACCCTCACCCAGAGTACAAGTTCGAGTACAGCGTGCACGACGCCCACACAGGAGACATCAAGAGCCAGCAGGAGCAACGTCATGGGGACTCGGTGCAGGGGTACTACAAGCTTGTAGAGGCCGACGGCTCCGAGAGGTTTGTCGAGTACAAGGCTGACCACAAGAACGGATTCAACGCCGTTGTGCACAGGCAACACAACAGGCATCCTGCAGGACACTATGCACCTGCGCAACATGCTCCGGTTGGCCAATACTACTCCCAACCATCTCACAGTTACTCATCTTACTCTTCGCGTTATTAGATACTACCATTACTCTTCTCTTCATAGTTTGTACAGATATGATATTATTTTGTTTTATATAATGTTAATAAAAGTGTAAACACAATATTATTTTCTTGTTTTATCCTAATGAACCAATCTGAAAGTTATACGTGTGTGTGCGTGTGTGCGTGCACATGAGCTATTGTGTATGTTCGTAATCGTCCGTTTGTGAATAATATAATTTTAAAGTTTAGTATGATGATCAAGGACTTTTCTATATTACCTTATAACTCTATTTACCCCGTAGAGTATCTCCGATCCGAACAATCTCTTACAACGTTTTCTAACATGTAAACACTATATTACGTACACTGCCATACACAAATCGTTCTAACAATGGTATTGCCAGAACACATAAAGTCTACTACTTTATCTCATGAGTTTCACAAACGTCTGCTCTCAAGAGGCCGAATAGGCAGCGCTACTCGTGTAACAAGCTTCTCTATTATCTTTATCTTTACAACATAAGTAAAACGATAAATTTATTTATAATTAAATTCAATTTATATAACAAGGAATATGCATAGCCATACTGAAACTCTGAGTTGGGAAATATTATAAAGAATGTTATTACCAACATTTGAAGCAAAAATGTTATAAAAACGTAAAAGAAATATTTAATAGTGTGTGTTTGTGCTTGCGCTCAAGCAGGGGTATGTCTAGACTTTGTTCCTTACTTTGATATAGTATCATTATTTTCCTTCCTGTAATATAATTTTCCGTAAGGAATGTTTTTAAAAAAATTTAGAAGAAATTTATAATGATAAAAGTTTATAACGAAACACGATGCCAAAGTGATGTAAATATTAAGTATAACATTGCCTACAATAGAATATAGGTTGCATTGCTTACAAGATTATTTTTACAAAATATTAAAAGTTAAATAAATCACAAACATTTTAAAATACACAATTACAACAAAATTTTAAAACTAACCAAGTTAGCATGCAAAATGTCTAAAAGTCATTGCCAAAACGGCAGGTACAATGTTTTTTCAGTAAAACCTATCTACTTTGGCTTTCTTGTATAACCAAAATGGTGCCAGGGTGCAGTTATAAAATGATAACGTCTTTCCGTTTTAGAATGAGGAAGAATTCAGGTCCTTTTGAGTTTCCGCTTCGGGGTTTTCACAATTTCATAACAGAGCCTCTTCAACAAGATTTCAGTTTTGGCCAGTTATGATCGATGTCCACAAAGCAAGGGTAAATTCATGGCTAAAATCTTTGTCACCTCTAGCGGATTCCGTGCCTACTTGTTCTGCCCATGCCTAGGTTGCTACCAACGTTTACCTTCGGGCATGTCATGTGTGGTTAGTAGCATTTAATAGAGGCCGATGTATCTAATTCCGAAAATATTTTCTACATCTTGACAAAGTGGCGGACGGTCAGCACTAACAATACACGTTTAAAAATTTAAACGGAAAAATTACCTTTTAGTTTAGTCACGGAATGCATTTTGAAACACACGCACAGACACACACACACACACACACATATAAATATATTTATATATAAGATTTTCAGTAGTAATTTTGCTAAGTTTCAAAGAAGGAGATACACGTGAAGGAATTGTATAGGTTAGGTGCTGTGAGGGAGGTTACAGGGCATGCAAGTTCTTTCACTAAAGCGATTATAAAACTCTTCTCATGAATTAACCAAAAAAAGTGTAAATAATCCTTACCACAAAAGTGAATTCAGTATTTTTAATTGAAACATGTTAGGCACGTAACGACCAATAAGGTTTCTGGGGGCGTTACCTATCCTTTAAACACCAGTCGTTATAAACATATAGATTCAACTTTTAGTAACTAAATTTATTCACACAGCATAACAGTTATCTTGAGCCAGGTTGAAATATTCGATGCTAAATAAAGCACTGGAGTCAGAAAACATATTAAGAAGTATTTCTACCAATTTGATTTAATAAATAATACAGTCTTTAGCGAAAACATGAAACAAATTTAATATAGACCTTGTACAGTATAAGGACTGGGCAGCGTGCCGAAGGATATATTAGTACTTCAAGAAACATTGGGCGAGAATAAACCCATTAAAATGAAGAATCAAAATAAAAATTTACGCTAGTTCTGTGTTGTTTCACTCTCTTTGACAACGCATCTTATTGAGATGCGTCGTCTTTAGAAAAACATCAAGAAACGGAATAGCTCCCAAGGGAACGCTTACGTGTCATGTGCGCTAAGAATCACAAATCCATGAAACAAATCTTCTATTACAAAACAGTAACTCACAAACATAATTTCTCTAATGAATTAATTTTATTTTATTGCATATTTTCATTTACCAATTGGTATATATTAAACCAAATAAAATATGAAACAGATGAGCAATATATAAGAAATGTAATTTAGTAGGCTATTTAATTCAATCGCCTATTGTGTTCTAAGCCTCTATATTTTGTTTTTCAATAATTTGTACCATAAAAGTAACACTTATAAAACGCTGGTGGGACCGAATGATCTGTTTATTTACTTAAAAGGATGCATAATCTTCCAATAATTAGAACACAAAACAAAACAACAATCTTGTGCTTCATTAGTATTTATAACATAGTTAATATGTTACTGAATGCACACTGGATAAACGAGTATAGTTCAGAGTGTTTCATTGTATTAATATGTTGAAATTACTGTAAGAGCTATTTAGTGATAACAGTAGAATCAACACTCTTATAAACTGTTGACTACTAAAGAGGCTTTAGATAATGTTAATAATATTAAATTGACGAGAAGCATTGAAGCAATAATGTTTATAATTATTCTTGTTTGTCCAGTATATCGTTCAACTGTTATATTAAATAATATATCTACTAACAAGAAAAACGCTACCCAATATTCATTACAATAATTTAACCGCTGTACGAAACGTAATAAATAATAATGCGTATTCAGCTAAACTATAGCATAACTAAAGGAGATCTTGCGTGAAGGGTGGGTTCTTCCTAGCGCCACTAAGTGTTGTAGCTTAAAGCGACCCGGCAGAGTAATGCGTATTCAGCTAAACTATAGCATAACTAAAGGAGATCTTGCGTGAAGGGTGGGTTTTTCCTAGGCGCCACTACGTGTTGTAGCTTAAAGCGACCCCGCAGAGTAATGCGTATTCAGCTAAACTATAGCTTAACTAAAGAGATCTTGAGTGAAGGGTGGGTTCTTCCTAGGCGCCACTACGTGTTGTAGCTTAAAGCGACCCGGCAGAGTAATGCGTATTCAGCTAAACTATAGCTTAACTAAAGAGATCTTGCGTGAAGGGTGGGTTCTTCCTAGCGCCACTAAGTGTTGTAGCTTAAAGCGACCCGGCAGAGTAATGCGTATTCAGCTAAACTATAGCTTAACTAAAGAGATCTTGCGTGAAGGGTGGGTTCTTCCTAGGCGCCCCTACGTGTTGTAGCTTAAAGCGACCCGGCAGAGTAATGCGTATTCAGCTAAACTATAGCTTAACTAAAGAGATCTTGCGTGAAGGGTGGGTTCTTCCTAGGCGCCACTACGTGTTGTAGCTTAAAGCGACCCGGCAGAGTAATGCGTATTCAGCTAAACTATAGCTTAACTAAAGGAAGTCTTGCGTGAAGGGTGGGTTCTTTCTAGGCGCCACTACGTGTTGTAGCTTAAAGCGACCCGGCAGAGTAATGCGTATTCAGCCAAACTATAGCACAACTAAAGGAGATCTTGCGTGAAGTGTGGGTTCTTTCTAGGCGCCACTACGTGTTGTAGCTTAAAGCGACCCGGCAGAGTAATGCGTATTCATCTAAACTATAGCATAACTAAAGGAGATCTTGCGTGAAGGGTGGGTTCTTCCTAGCCGCCACTAAGTGTTGTAGCTTAAATCGACCCGTCAGAGTAATGCGTATTCATCTAAACTATAGCATAACTAAAGGAGATGTTGCGTGAAGGGTGGGTTCTTTCTAGGCGCCACTACGTGTTGTAGCTTAAAGCGACCCGGCAGAGTAATGCGTATTCAGCCAAACTATAGCACAACTAAAGGAGATCTTGCGTGAAGGGTGGGTTCTGCCAAGGCGCCACTAAGTGTTGTAGCTTAAAGCGACCCGGCAGAATATATTGACGAGATCATGGCTTGACGTGTGTATATCGCGTGACTGAATTAGACGCACTCTCTAACGGAATCCTTAAGGCATGTCTTTCCGTTCAGTTCCTGGATACGTGGATGGATTTGTGTAAGAATATATGACGTAGAAAGCAAATAAAAAGATACGTGATGTGGACAGCAAAAGGGAGCCAACGTCGAGGAGGTAAAATTCCCAGTGCAAGCAAGACAAGTAGTTACGGTAAAAATATCGATGTCACATTTTAGACGATCACTGTTTTTAATCCTTGTTTGAAACGGTGACTTCAATTTCAAAGCAGTTTTAATGGTTTTTTCGTAAATACGCGCAGCAAGACGCTATTCTGCTTTAAAGTATTTGAAGAGATTCCTTCAAAAATTGTAGTTTTCATCATTTATTTTTATATGCCCTTTACTTCAATGTATAGAAGAGCAATATAATATTACTAAACTATTGTCCTGTACTTTGAGCTCGTTAAGAATATAATAAAAAGTTATGATTAAAAAACAAGTAATATAGAAAACATTTTAAAAGTTGATTCCTACTGAAGTCAAGAAGGAAAATATTTATCATTGTTTGCTTATTTCCAGTTTGTTTATTTTATTCGTTTCATTCTTTTTTAACCATACAGCACTATTTATGATATTTTGTGGTAACCTAGGCAACAGTTTAAAGCTGTACAATGGAGGTTTCGACGACAACCAAATGGGGGTAAAAATCATATATGTCTTTAAAACATACATTTCTTGGTATTAGAAAGTTGGCGCAGTGTCGAAACAAGCTAGTCTTTGAACATGAAGATTCGTAGTTCGAATCCGGATAGAGCCCCCAAATTTTTATAATATAATTATTGAATAAATATTTGAAAAAAACTTTATTAACATCAATTGTCATCCACTTTAGGCGAAACAAAATGTGTTTGAACTTGAATGAATGAATAAAAATGTATTTTATTAACGATTGCAAATTTGTACAAGATGTATATCAGGTGAGTGTGAACTAATAGAAGGAATTTAATAATAAGAATATTTTTTTGTTTTCTACATCACACATAATGAAGCCTATCATAGAGAATAACGGATATTTTAAGATATCACTAGGTAGGCGTTCTCCCAACCTCAAAAATAGAAGTGTCAAAGGGCTTAAATGTAATTATAGTTCAATCTGTGTCTAAATAGAACTAAATATATTAATTTTAAAGAAATTATTGCTACTTTGTCAGTGTTAGGACTTACTTGGTGCAACCAAAACGCTAATCGAGAAATGCGGATTAATATCATCACATTCTGATGCGTTAGGTAAGTAATGTGTGCATAGATGTAATGTGTACAGAGACACTTTACTTACATCATCAATATATAAGTTGCATTCAATCTATGGATGTGATTATAAAAGTATAAGTATGTCACCGAATGACGCGAAAGAAAGCACAGGGCCTACTTACTTTACACAACATTCATTCACTACACTCTCTGATCTGAAATTCGTATTTTAGCGTGAGTGAATGTGAACACGTAATTCCAGAAATACAGGCAGGTTTGTTGGGTGAAAGGAACACAGCTTAATTTTGGAACTGTTGTGACTATATAATACTGCGACATGTCTTAGTTGTTATCAATCTCATTGCGCCTAACGACACGCTAATATGGCTCTAAAGGTATGTTACAGTTATAAGCAACTTGACTATTCTAAGTACGCACATACTAGACTCAAATAACTTGCGTTGTCCTTCGTGGATTGAAAAATATAAGGAATAGTTACTATCCGGAGTACATCCGTTTATTTTGCAGTGCATAAAATCGCAGTTCTGTTACGAGATGAGCACAACAACAGTTCGCACTTCAAATGTTCACCTCGTCAATGGTAGATGACATTCTAGTGAAACGTCAGAACTGAGATTATTTTCATGGAAAATTAATGGATGTACTCCGGATATTAACTATTCATCATATATATATATATAATATGACACGAAATATAATACTTGATATGCTATGATACGCTATATATATTTTTTTTTAGTAGATATTGTATTTTTATTAAAATGAATGTAAATATGTGTATGGAATATACGGAATTTAAATATGAAACAATTTTACGAAGCTTTTTCACGACAACTTTATTATCACCATCTTGAGGTTAACATGTATTTAAAAAACAAACACCATTTTCTAATCACAAGGTTTTCCACTATTGCACTCTTACCAAGACAGGTTTATTATACGTCACGGGTAAGTAATTTACAAACTTAATTACATTTTGAATCTATCTGAATTTGTTCTTTAAATTTATTGTAAGTTTTAAGTTTGAATATCTCTAAATTCACGTATATATTCATTCTGAAAACATCTTAGCTTTTTAGTATATTTTTGGTCTTTTTATTAGGTCAATATATCTAAAATCCAGACAATCGTGATTATTTGCAATTCAAAATGTAGCAATGTTAGAATTACATTAGGGATTTTATAGGAATATACATTAAAAGTATCATTCTACTCCACAGGTTATTCTAACTCTGTGTGCGATAGTATCGGCAGTAACAGCACAATATGGCGGCTACGGGGAACACGTGACCTACAAGGAGGAACCGTACGACCCTCACCCAGAGTACAAGTTCGAGTACAGCGTGCACGACGCCCACACAGGAGACATCAAGAGCCAACAGGAGCAACGCCATGGGGACTCGGTGCAGGGGTACTACAAGCTTGTAGAGGCCGACGGGTCTGAGAGGTTTGTCGAGTACAAGGCTGACCACAAGAACGGATTCAACGCCGTTGTGCACAGGCAACACAACAGGCATCCTGCAGGACACTATGCACCTGCGCAACATGCTCCGGCTGGCCAATACTACTCCCAGCCATCTCATAGTTACTCATCTTACTCTTCGCGTTATTAGATACTACCATTACTCTTCTCTTCATAGTTTGTACAGATATGATATTATTTAGTTTTATATAATGTTAATAAAAGTGTAAACACAATATTATTTTCTTGTTTTATCCTAATGAACCATTCTGAACGTTATGTATGTGTGTTTGTGTGTAAGTATGTGTGTGTGTGTGTGTGTGTGTGTGTGTGTGTGTGTGTGTGTGTGTGTGTGTGTGTGTGTGTGTGTGTATTTGAGTGAGAGGGAGAGTGGGTGTGTGTTGTTGTTGTTGTTGTTGTTGTGTGTGTGTGTGTGTTTGAGAGTGTATAGTTGCTTACGTACACTTGTAAACAACATAGTTATGAAATTTACTACAATTTGTAAATATTTGTTATCCTGTATCTTTCTATATTACCTCATAATTCTATAACAAATCTTAAGATATAATTTTTATTATGACGTCGATCGCAAAGTCCAGACATACAAAACCTATACCTATGTGCCATTTATTTTTGCACGCAGACTCTCTTTGTGTACCTTCCTATATTTCACCCCATTTGATACTATCGCAAGTAAGTAACCTTGTTCATGTCTACTTTATAGTTTCACCATTTCCTGAGCCATCAGGGAAGATTACGTTAACACTGTAATATCACCATTATTCTTAGGCTGTGATAAATTCATCTGAATATTCGATTTTAATAAGCAAATAACAAGTTAAAAGCATTGAACAGATGTAAAATCGAAGACGAAGAAAGTGAACTAATAACTGCGAACGTTAACAATAAAATAAAAACCACAATTTAATACCTAAATAAATAATTTACAAAGCACATTATTAAAAATAAACATTAACAAACATAATTCAAATAACAATATATATATATATATATATATGTGTGTGTGTGTATTACTATAAACTTTTAAATGTTATAAACAGTTCATAGTTTGTTATTTGTTATAGTTTATTTAAACAAAGTTATTTGTACACTTTTAAATTCAAAGTTATAAATTATACGACTGCAGTAAAGTGGGAAACTTATGCTCGCAGAAAGCAATTGTATCGACACGATGGAAGCATATGATGGCATACAGACAACTTTCATAGTCTTTATACAAGTTTCGGCTTCAAGAGATTTTCTTCCTGTTCCTTCCACCAGGAAGTTTCCTCAAAGGAATATCATGTTTAAGGAAAAGTGTCTGTACTCAACACGAACTCCATACGAATGTTACGTCATGCCTTAATTAGGGCAAAAAAACATTTTAATGATCACGCTTTGCGTCACCAAATAAAAAAAGTGAAAACTTTTATAGCCACCTCTACAGAATTACCTCTTGCGTGTTGAGAATTATATTTGTTATAATATAAGAAACAATAATACATAATTTTTACATTTATCACCAAAGTTTGAACTACAAATAACAAGTTAGAGTGAATATTTCTGCAAACGTTTCAATGAAAATACCAACAAAAAAAAATTAATTAATTTCTTTTTATTCAATATTTATTTGAGGAATGTATTTAATGAAGAATAGTATTTATTGTAGTTAACAATAAAATAATGTGGGTAACAAAAACCTCGATTAGATGTTAGCTGTATACAAATTTTGATTAGCAAATTAATTTGAATTCAGTTCTATAAAGTTATCAGACGCGCCTAGGAACGTTTTTGCTCCTAAAATTGAGTTATTATCGGGTTATTATTATCGATATATTTAGTTATTTGTATCGAGATTTATCAAAAGTAAAAAATAAATTAATACATTCATTAGTTGACTAAAAATATTCAACTATAACCTAATTCCTTAAATAAAGTAACATAGCCCTCGAGTAAAACAGTTATTTTACAACATAACCTATAAAAATGATTTCAGCTGTTAGATGAAATCATATGTTATCATTTAATTCAATTTTAGTTGACTGACGCTATTAATCTGACGGAAATTATTGTGTCGCGAAATCCGATAATTATGTTAATCTAATACGTTTTTGTAGGCTTCGCTATAGAAGTTTTTACTTCAAATTCATAGAGATTTTAATAGAATCTACTTAACGTAGTTATTAGAAAAAACTTTATTAGATTTTGAAAAAATGTATAAACTGAATACAGATTTTCTTCAACTAATTCAATTGAAACTAGTGCCTAAAAAGTTCAAGGCGCGTTCGAACTTCGTTAAAAAATTGGAAAAAAATACGTAACTCATTAACACTATACTGAACTATGTATAGTAAGATTTATCGAAATATAAGTATATTATTATATTTATTATTATTTCAACTTAATAATGTACAATAAATGAAGTAACATAAGGAATGTGTTGGAACAACTGTTCTACAACATAACCTATAACATGAAATCAGCTGTTTTATGAAATCATATGTTATAATTAATTACGTATGGCTAAAATACGAAAGAGCATCAGGGATATGAAGACTGTTTGGGCTTGATTACACGCTTGTGCAAGACAAACAGCCATGCCCAGCTAAAAAAGGTATTCGCTACAATAAATACAAGCGAGTTGTTCGTGGTAATCATCTTGATTTCACTGAATAAATCACAAATAATTATTTGCTTCGTTTCATAATAATTAATCATAGCGGGTTGGCTTCTTCAATGAAACGACTCTTTCGAAACGCGTCAGCAAGTAAGTTAATGGTTTACACAAATAATTACTTATGGAATACAAGTGATTAGGCGAATAAAAATGCCTTTCCGAGTCAACAATTGTTAACCGAGTCAACAATATTTATTTGATATCAACAACGTTTTGGTAACTAGTTTGTTGCCCTTAACAAGCCTGAAACCATATTACAATCGTTTAAAATTGCTAATTACGAGCGCGTTTAAACACATATGAGTGCTTATATAAACCTGAAATACGAGTGACTGAATAACTAACATTCTTTGTCCTAAAAATTTAAAAATAGCGTGTTTACATCACTGTGATCATTCTGGAGAGGACTATAAACTCATGCCTCCTTCAATCATTAACGTTTACTTTTTCCCTTATACCTTTGACTCGTCCATGCTCCGCAAAACCATTCCTTACTATAGCTATTAGGAAGATTTGTCTACCGGAATAAATTGCCAAGTCAATTCCCACTTAGGCCAAGAACAAATTTTTTAAACTTAGTTACTATTTATTAAATAAATACAATAAACATAAATAAATCAACATAACCTATGCGTTAAGACAACTATTGTACAACATAATCTATAAAATTCAGCTTTATTATGAAATCATATGTTTTCACTTGAATTAAACCAAATAGGACGATGTAACTACATTGCATACCTTGCCCCTTTTGTAAAAATTTTTTTTTCTGTTATATAATACTAAAATTAATTCATGAAATTTGATTAATTAATTAATAAAAGAAAAAAAACTTTATTAACATCAAATGTAAACCACTACAAGTTTAAAGAAAAGGAATGACCAAAATAAATTGCTTTTTCAATATATTAGAAAACGAAGGGATGAATATCAAAGCGTTATACAGTCACTAAGATTTTATAGTTCTTAACTCAATGCTCCAATCCTGTTTAGTAATGTGTCTATTATTTAATTAACTGCCACTAAAGTATATATTTCTTGACCCCTGTCTGGTTCGCCACTTTGTATTCCAAGTCTACATGATAACCTGTTTACAGATTGTTTGATATTTATACCTCCATAGTTATATCCCGTGTTTCCAAGGTAATTGAACTTAACTACTTGATCTATTAAACACTTATTCACTTCCAGCTTCATTTCGTTGATACAACCTTGCATGTTAATATGTATTTGTTTTACTGAGTTTAAACAAATAGAATTAACCAAAACTGTGCATGATTTTGAAATAGTTAGACTGCATTTATTCAAGTAGTTTTCTTGGTAAAAACAATTAAATAAGAAAGTTGTCAGGTGAAAGGCTCATTAGGCACAAGCAGGGTATAAAACCAACAGAACTTTACAAACATACAATACTTCATTATTACTACTAAACAGGCAAGCATGGCGTTTGAGGTAAGCTGTAATGTTCATAACCGTATAAAACAACTGTAGCGTAATGTTTAACATAAATAAATGAAACCTGTAAACCACAAAAGACATTTTAGTTTTATTTAAAACCTTATGTAGTACATTTCGATTGCATAGAAGTCATCCTCAGAGGTAATTTACAATAAAAATATAATATAAAATATAATTACCTCTGAGGATGATTTCTATGCAATCGAAATGTACATAAGGTTTTAAATAAAAGGAAAAAGTCATTTGTGGTTTAGAGGTTTCATTTATTTATGTTTCATGTTCATGTTAAACAAAAACAAATTGGTTTGTCACTCAGCTCTAAATCTTTTAGACATTTTGTATATTAATATGTCAAATTCCTTTCCAGGTACAGTAAATAATACTACCATTGCAATCGATTACTTTAAGTCAAGAGTTATTGTTACCATAACACGAACTTTACATACAATTATAGAAAAATAAAGCCAGAATATACGGAATCGAAAAAAAACTTTTATCTTTCAACTAAAAAGTTGTTAATCTTACTATTTCGGATGTTTTATGTAAAATATTATATTTATCAAGTTGTAAAGTAAATAATATAATAATAATGAAATTTTGCCGTAGAAAAAACTCAATGTACTCATTATATTTCTACGTTTTTTAATGTATTCATGGACAGTATTTAAATAGAAATAATTTTATCGTTCAAAATAAGCAATATTATATTTATTCCATTACGGAAAACTGAATAACAAATTATATGGGACTGAATAATGTTATTTCCACACAAAAATGGTATATTCACATAAATAAACACTTGTAATTCAACGCTTTCAAATCTTTGAATCCATATATACCGAGAGTTTAAATCTTTTGTAAAAAGTACAAAGAATTTTTACTATAAACAATCTACTTTAACATAAACTCTTTTAATCAATGATTTAGATATAATCTTTTGAAATTTTGGACACTTATATTAACTTCTTAAATTATATTAACTGTTAACTCATATTACACGATAATACTATAATAAACCTTTAGCAGTACAGAAATTTGAAACATATAAAACTTAAACACATTAAATCCAATGTTTCGATTATTTCACACATAGATTCTTCTGGTGTTAGCTGTCGTTGTAGCAGCTGTCCAGGGACAGTACGGGCACGGCGGCTACGAGCACCACGTCACCTACAAGGAAGAGCCTTACGATCCGCACCCACAGTACAAGTTCGAATACAGCGTGCATGACGCACACACCCACGACATCAAGAGCCAGAAGGAGGAGAGAGACGGAGACGTGGTCCACGGCAGCTACCAGCTGGTGGAAGCCGACGGGTCCGAGAGGGTGGTGCACTACTCGGCCGACCATAAGAACGGCTTCAATGCCGTCGTGCACCGGCAGCACAACAAGCACCCGCAGCACTACAAGGTGTACAAGGAGCCTGCGCACTACTCACATTATTAGCACGACATTATCACAATACAAATGTTGCCAAAAACCCCAATACCACAAATATAATAGAAAAATAGCTAATATTACAAGTTACCTAAGAATAAACGCTTATGCACTTTTCAACGACCATGTTATCATCAGGTGCTATTACAAAATTATAATCTAGAATACAGTAATTTACAAACTAGACTTACGTCCATTTTTTCAGAATTCTATAATCTAGTTTCCATGATCTTACTTTTGTAATAGAAGTTATTGTATTCTAGATTGTAATTTTGCTATAATACCTTCTGATGATGATGACATGGTCATCGAAATCTGCATAAGGATTGATTCTTGGATAACTTATATTAACAGTTATTTTTATTGTTTTTGTGGTATTGAACGTTTACCAATATGTTTATTTTAATATATTATTAGAGTACCACTGTGCTCTTGATATTGTATGACGTCATTATCAGATACAGTCTAATTCATGTTATAATATTTTGTTATTTAGTTAAAAATAAATATTTTTACAGTAAAAATGTCAGTTTATATGTTTACATCCGTTAGGAATCTAATCATCCCAAAAATGAGAATGTAATATCATATTACGAATTCTCGAAACTCTAATGTGTTTTTATAGTCAAATAAATTTTACTTACTGGTATGCTATGCTAAAAACAGCAAAACTAAAGCCTAAAAACAAAAACCTCAAATAATTTATAGTATTTAAATAATTACTATGTTCCACATTTAAAAAATCGCTACTTGTACAATGTACAGATAATACTAAAGTATTAAACTTTAAAACTACTAAAAGAATTGCTTACCACCAATCATATGTCCCACATATTGTCTAGTACGTACCTGAAACAATTAATGAAATGTAATTAATAACTATAGTATGTACTTAATATCAATCAAGGGGAAAATTATTAAATTAACACACACACACGCACGCATGGACACACACACACAGTTTTTCAATTTAAAGATAAGGTATGTACATTTTTTGCAATTTTTAATCTTCACACTGTAACATATCTAATTCTATATAACACGTAGTAATAATTTATTTTAGTCATACTCTTGTATGACTATTGTCGCCTACGAAAGATATTGTTTATAGGTAGAGATATAATGAGTATGTACTAGTAAAAGCGATAGATTATGACGTAGGCAGTGACGCATATATGAAGCTTATCTGCTTTCAGCTGGAGAGAATAGAATTTGTCAGACCTCCCCTATCACATATATAAGTATAAATTATATCGAATAATGAAAGAACAAAGTTTTATATGTAGTATGAAATTACACCAAAAATAGTGTGAGTGTTAAAAAGCACGATGTTAAAAAGAATACTGTTGGAATAGTTAGTTTTTACAAGAAATATAACATAGCTTACATTAATATGGATTTGTGTTTCATATAAATATTGTGAGAAAATACTCCTCAACCTACGGCCAATTCTTTTTCCTAAAACGTCATCTACTATGAATAAATTATTGAAAACGTCAAAAAATTAAGGAAAATATCGTTAACAAGTTATTTTAAATGCGACGAGTATTACTTAACAAAATCATTTTTTTGCGTTCAGTTTATCAAAGTTTATTTTTAATATTTATAACTCTCTTTATTCAATATTCGCTATTAGTTCACACTATCCTTATACGAGTATATTCCCTACTTAAAATTGCAACTGTTATTATAATATCTTTTATTAATCCAATCAAGTTCAATACATTTTTTTAAACAATTACTCTTTCTATTTTGCCACTTAATATTGTAATTATATCATATGTATACACATAATTACATTAATTGTAATTATTCAATAAAATGTAATAAAAATAAAATGTCTCTTTGTTGGCCTAAGTAAGAATTGACTTTATTTATTTTTTTTTTTTTTAATATTATTGTTTTTTGCTATTCGTTAATTATAATGGATGAAAAGGATTGTGGACTTATTTCATAATGCAAGCACCATTTGCAAACAACTGTAATTCTTTAATAAATGCAATTAAGTAGCAACAACAAGAAACTTTATGGACCAAACAAGTTTAGAAGCAGAGTATAAATATAGAGTATTAATTTACCGTTCCGTTAGACCAGATAGGTGTGAAGGCGATATGACCATAGCAATGACGTTTTACTACAAACAATTAGGCGAGGCATGATAAAGACCACGCTTCTGGACTTAATTTTCAAAAACAGAAATATCCACACTATTTCTTTCCTCAAACCAATGAGCCGAAACCAGGGAAACGTAGCAAGATGTTTTATCCGAAATGTTTCTTTAAGTTCTTTCTTCATCCGTTTACAAATTTCATCTTATTTCAATGGTATCCTTAGTTTTTTGAAGGTGTTTGATAAGATGATGGGTGAAGATTTTTAAACCTAACCTATGCAACCACAGCCATCTAGATTCCGGAATGATTTATTCAGAACCTCCAAATCAGGGAGGCATTGAGTTTTACTGACAAGTGTTACACAGACACGGTTCGGAAAGTGCCAATGTTACTGTGCAACTACTGCATGCCAGAAATACTGACCATTCTAAAGACTCACTTCTTCAATTCGACTCCTCGATCCGGTCTAACTTTGACAGTGTGTTCCACTTCTTTTTCTTTTAAATTCCTCTCTTACAGAAGGTTGGGAATCATAACAGCTATTTTAATCTCTTTGACTAGCTATGAGCATTTTTACATAACTACAGCTGTACCACTCTTTTAGATTTCGCAGTCGAGAAATTCTCCCAAGTCCAATTTGTCTTACCTTGTTGTTTTCTTTACTTCTCAATTCAACTTTAAATCTCAAGAAGTATTATTATTATTATTATTATTAGCACTATATGTTTAGGATGTTCTATTTTTCAATTCCTTGCATTAGTTCACACTCAATATATCTCATTCTAATTTTCAATCGTTAATAAAATACTCTTTATTCATCCACTCAAGTTGAAATACATTTTGGTAAACTTGTAGTGGATATTAATTAATGTTATTACTGTTTTTCCAATATTAATTCATTAATTGAAATTAAAATAAAATAATTTTACTTTTAAATGGGAAAAACGTTTCACAAAAGGGGCAAGGTATGCAATTTAGTTATTACGTCCCATTTCGCATAAAATAAGTGATAACATATGATTTCCAAAAACAGCTGATTTTGTTTCATAGGTTATGTGGAAGAAGAGCTATCTTAATGCATAGGTAATGCTAATTAATTTATATTACTTTAATTATTTAATAGAAACTAATTAAAATATAATGTTTCTGTGTTCATCTAAGTAGAAGATAAGTTTAAAATTTTGTTTTGTTTAAATTACTTATTTATTTTATAGTTCTTACTAATTCATATTTGCTTCTTTTTAGTAATACATTATTGTTTTTGTATTTTTCGGATCATGAGATTTTTCGCATTCATATTTAGAATTTTTAAATGTTAAACAATAGCTATATAATAAGACGGAGAAACATAAGAACACAATATTCGTAACCTCAGATTGACAATATAGAGAGTTTTGTTTTATTAAAAGCTGCCTAGCTATCTCTTATTATTATTATTTAATGTCTCTAGTTTGCTCGTTATTTTCCTCCATCTATGCTCCTAAATATTTGTATGACGAGATTATTGAACATTCTACTTCCTAATTATTACTAAGAACTCTGCCGCTTTCATATCATCAACTACTTTTGTGCATATTTGCATCCCCAAATAAACAAGCAGTTGCTAAACGCTCGTTAGTACTAGCGTACAGCTTCAACTTGGTTATATTGTCTGCCGCTGATAGTGTGTCGTCGTATATTCCATATTCTATTCCTCGTGATTCAAGCACAATAAAAACGAAAACATATATATCTAGATCGGGGATGTTACGATTGTTACGTAACAGCATTGGTTAGCATATAGATCTTTGTTGAACAAAAGAGAGGTTTAAAAGTTGGGAATGAAATCTCGCCAACACCAAAAAGACTTTTAGAAAGCTATCTGAGATCTATTACTGGTAAATTTATAACGCTTAGATGGTAACAATGTTTTCCAGAACGTTTTTATATGGTTGTCGATTTTATGTTTGAATGAAAGAAATGAAGATATCAGCAAGGTGAAAGAAGTGATTTTATGATAAGCTCTAATCACGACCCTTCTACAACCCCTCAAATTGAAAGACTAATTTATTCACATGAGTAACTGCTTTTTGAAGCAATTATTGTGTTATATTGATTTGTTATAGTATAATGCTGTAGGCAGAACATTATAATATAAATCATTATAATTATTATTTTTATTAAATAATTGTAATGATAAATAACTTTTTATAAAAACTATTTGTTCTTATTGGAGCGGTCGCCTATTTCCGGTAATTCTCGGAATATTCCCAGAGTTACTCATTTCGCCTACAGCTTCCGCTTCACCTGAGACTAGAGAATCTGGGAATCATTGGGTCTCACAGGCACGGATCAGGAAAGACCTATTGGTATTGATGGTCAATCTAAAAACAATGCTATTCAGTTTTTACTGAACCTATCCTAACTTAATCTAACCTAGTATAACCTTAAAGCAAAAAGGTGTTTTCTCCGAATACGTTCAGTAACAGAGTATTTAGGTTTTTCAATGCATCATCAGATCAGGAGCTTAGAAATGCAGTCTTCCGAACTATCAATGAAAAATACTCGGTCTCAGAATAGCTCCAAGTTTACACAGATGAATCATCCATACCTCAATCAGCCGAGGGATTTTCTGTTGAGGGATTTTCTGCTGTCGGGGCCCACCTTAGTAACTATGACGGTGAGGTAGCTGCCACATATGCTGCAGCAATGACTTGAGAACCTGACTACTCTGGGTAAGGCCGTTTTCCTTGTTGACTCGAAGACTGGCATCTTGAGCCTCTTTAGGAACTCACAGACTGACTGTAGTAGAAAAACAGAATGTACAAGAAAACTAAATGCTCTCATAAATGCCGGGCGGGCACTTAATTTCCAGTGGATCCCGAGAAATGTAAAGATCACTGGCAATGGAAAGGCCAACTTTTTTGATCAGCTAGCAATACAGGCAACAAGCCTCTCTAAGCCCGAGCATCTGAATTCACTACATTCCTCTAGGTCCCTAATAAAGACGTCCACCAAAAAATGAAATCACGGTCGATTGAGAGAACTCTCAGCAGGAAAACGATGGGAAAGTCTTGTGACGGGGAGACAAACTGACCAAAACCTGCCCCTAGCTGTTAGGGTTGCAGCTTTCTGATTGAAGACCGGTCATGATTACCTTGCTGCGCACCTCCACGTGCTACCGACCCCGGAGTGTCTGCTGTGTGGAGGTGAACGTATTAATGCCGAACACCTTAATGATTGCACAGCCCTGGACCGGGCCCAGGATTACAACAGTCCCATCTTCAGGAATGCCCATCTCTACTGGTCAGCGCGTCGCCAAATGGCTCAACTGCCAAGGGTGGGCGTTGGCTAGTAAGTAACCACTTTTTCAAGTACCGCATATAACAGGATGGTATTGCCCTACTTTTATTGCAGAATGTAATAATGGCGGAACAATGCGGTGCTTAAAGTGGATATACGTTTAATTTCATATAATATCGTCCCAAATACATTTAATTTGTAAACAAAATTCTAAGGGCGATGTCCAAATCCGGTGTAATATCAAGTAGGTGCGGTACATAGACAGTTCTCCAACTGGTTAAGAAATGAAACCTGTGTTTCTCACCGGTGCTGATTGGTCTAAGTGAAATAGGTTTACAGGAACATAACGTACCAGACCTTTGAATGATGCACTTTGTGTAGGGCTATTTGTTGAGCCTGGTCATTGTGCAATCTTGCAAGAATTGACAGTGAACAACTACGGGACTTCTAGGCTATAA
>JBAIZL010000216.1:92500-137500 GCA_036971475.1 Prosapia bicincta | reverse complement strand
AATCCATTGTAAAACCAGTTGTAGTGTAATTTGTTATACTATAATGCAAATACACCTCTGCTTGACAACCCCTCTCGAGACATTTAAACCATCTAGTACTTGTATATGTATTCGGCTCTGGTTATTGGTGTCCGCCCTTGGCGATAAATCTATTGTAAAACCAGTTGTAGTGCAATTTGTCATACTATAATGCCCATACATCTCTGCTTGACAACCTCTCTCGAGACATTTAATCCATCTAGTACTTGTATATGTATTCGGCTCTGGTTATTTGTGTCCACCCTGGCGATAAATCTATTGTAAAACCAGTTGTAGTGTAATTTGTCATACTATAATGCCCATACATCTCTGCTTGACAACCCCTCTCCAGACATTTAAACCATATTCGATATACACGTGCTCTAATAGAAAAATGTTCAATACTGATTCCAGATTAATATATATTACTTTGTGATATTATTACTTTAAAAAATAAAATAACAATAACGCTCATATAACATTTACTTCCTGCTTGTTAACAGTGACGAAAAAAAATCATTGGGAGTGGTTTTACCTTTTAGCTGTTTAACGTATAAAGAGATGCATATGCCGTTTGAACTTTTATCCTGTTTTACGTTAGCTAAGTAGCACTTTGGTATAACTTAAAACTGGCACATTAAATCTTTTATTGAAGCTAAATTCTTATAGATTTATTTTTTAAAATTTTTCTGGTCAACTAATCGGATCCTACTTTAATTTTATGTAAAATATCAAGATGCCTGTAAAATAAAATCATGTATTATGAAAAAAACCTCGAGTTACTAAAGAGTTTAAAAATAGCACTTACATCCTTTTTTACTTCAGGTGTATGCATGCATACTTTGTGATATTATAAGTTTAAAAAAATATAAACAATAATGCTCAAAAAACATTTACTTCCTGTAACAGTGACAATAAAAATCATAGACAGTGGTTTTACGTAATGAGAGGTTGAAACGGTTCGGACGCACTTTGTAAGTGCTTATGTAAAAGACGTAGTAGATTATTTTATGACGATTTTAATCAACGTTAAAACATTTTATAGGAGACGATGCCATTATTATGAAACTACATTTATAATTGAAAACAACATTTTCATGTATTTTAGTTAATTGAGCAAAGCCGGATTATAGAGAAACTACTGACATTTCTGTTCTCCCATCATGTTGAATACAAGCATCCATAACGAAACATAGTGGTATAAACGTCCGACTAGCCTCAATCTTACTGTCTATGTTCCTTCTTAAGGCCATTGTTTGCTAATTACTTAAAAAGCACAACAGATTAGTTGTAGAAACATCGCCCTAATAAATAAATTATTCTTAAGAATATAATTATTCTTATTAATTATTCTAAAGAATGCCATAACGGTGGTAAAATAGTAAGTAACAAATTATTGCTTAAATTCAGAGGAAATATACTCGAAACTGAATGCAGTGTACAAAGAAAATGTCACTAAGTCCAAGTCTATCATAACTGTAAATTGAAAGACTCGCCAATTTTTCTGATAGGAAAAAAATCAAATCCATTGTTTTTAAGCTAACAGAAAATAACTCGCAACCCCCACCCGCACAAGGTGGCAACGGCTGGCGCATGGTCTGGCACCTGCTTCTTGACAGAGCTCATAAACCACCGTCGGCAGACCGTCCTCGTCCGTTCCCCCCTTAAAATAGCAACCCCCTCCCGCACAAGGTGGCTGCGGCTGGCGCACGGTCTGGCACCTGCTCCTTGACAGGGCTCATAAACCACTGCGGGTTCACAATCCTCGTCCCCCACCCTTGAAATCAAGCTTAAGGAACGCATTTCACACTGGAGTTAGGCCACAACTTGCCTATAAAATATATTTGCCATAAAATTTAATTTTGTTACATTAAATAGAATGTACGAAGTGTAAGGTTGAGTAAGATTTGTTCGGAGTTGAAAGTTTAACATTTCCACTGTTCGTAAAAACTAAAGACAAAGTGGGGGGAACTGATACTCCTCGTATAGCTTCTTTGCCACAAGTTTTATTACAATCAGACAAATGTAGGCTTTATACCTGCTGTTTAGGTGTAAACTGTTTAGGGGGAACTGATACTCCTCGTATAGCTTCTTTGCCACAAGTTTTATTACAATCAGACAAATGTAGGCTTTATACCTGCTGTTTAGGTGTAAACTGGTTAGGGGGAACTGATACTCCTCGTATAGCTTCTTTGCCACAAGTTTTATTACAATCAGACAAATGTAGGCTTTATACCTGCTGTTTAGGTGTAAACTGTTTAGGGGGAACTGATACTCCTCGTATAGCTTCTTTGCCACAAGTTTATTACAATCAGACAAATGTAGGCTTTATACCTGCTGTTTAGGTGTAAACTGGTTAGGGGGAACTGATACTCCTCGTATAGCTTCTTTGCCACAAGTTTTATTACAATCAGACAAATTTAGGCTTTATACCTGCTGTTTAGGTGTAAACTGTTTAGGGGGAACTGATACTCCTCGTATAGCTTCTTTGCCACAAGTTTTATTACAATCAGACAAATTTAGGCTTTATACCTGCTGCTTAGGTGTAAACTGGTTAGGGGGAACTGATACTCCTCGTATAGCTTCTTTGCCACAAGTTTTATTACAATCAGACAAATTTAGGCTTTATACCTGTTGTTTAGGTGTAAACTGTTTAGGGGGAACTGATACTCCTCGTATAGCTTCTTTGCCACAAGTTTTATTACAATCAGACAAATTTAGGCTTTATACCTGCTGTTTAGGTGTAAACTGGTTAGGGGGAACTGATACTCCTCGTATTGCTTCTTTGCCACAAGTTTTATTACAATCAGACAAATTTAGGCTTTATACCTGCTGTTTAGGTGTAAACTCAACAGTAACGTATCTTTTATTACACAATTATAAACCCTGGATACAAATATTTACTCAACTTTTATGTGCATTTCGCTAACACAGTCACCAGAAATTTACAATATGATATATGTGATGATGTTTTAATATGATGTACATGTAACTTTCTGATGATGCTAACTGGGTTAGCGAAATGTGCATAAACGTTGTGTAAATATTTGCCGTCAGGATTTATAATTGTTTATTACTTATAATTACGCTACTGTGCTTTCAATGCATATTGAGAAATTAACATAAAAGTTGTATCTGTGATGAGTGGCAATATGTAACAGTGTAAATGAATGATACCGAAAGTAAATATTAAACGAGTAAAAGCAAAATATTACTAAACACTAGTTTAATATCACAGACTAGTATCGTCGACGATGTAGCCATCATCAGTGATTGGGTAGTGTTTAGTGAGATTTCGAGACTTTTAATATTCACTTGGAGACGTGCTCTCCCGAGGTAACTCTAATTAACTGTATATTATGCATTTGTGTGCCTCTTAGTGGAGCCTTATGCTTCGTGCTGACAACCTTCCATACAAAGAGAGTACTGTTGTCGAGTGTCGGTGATGGGAGATGGGGCTTCGATCTTTGTGAAGTTTAAAATAAATCAGCCCAAATATTATTCAGAACAGTTTTCGTTGTTTTTCTTTAATCTCTTTTACTTTCGTTAGCATTTTAATAATTGAATCGTTCTCGCTGCCTATAGTTCTTCGGTGTGGATGACTAGGTATTGTTCGACTTTTGCTATTGTTGAAATACTTTATTTTGAGCCTAAGCCTTTTTGTAGTTCTAGGAGATACATTCAATGTACAAATTAAATTTTTTTAAAAATAACTTAAAATATCGATTAGAAGATATTATATATTTGTAGATTTTTGTATTTAGATTTTTTTTGCAGTTTTATTAGTTGCCAAGGAATGAATTTTTTTCGATATTTGTGGAAATAAGACAAGTATTTAGAAGTATTTGTAGTGTTTCAATTTAGAACCTCAAACATGGTGGAAGGTAATTGAAAGGTTGCTCGACATATTGCCAAATAGCAGCACAGATATCAGAGTGTGCTTTTGAATGATACAAGCCTTCAGTTAGTGACTACCAAAGAAGTCATGAAAAAGGTAACAAAATTGTGGCGAAACGATGCTGATAGGTTACAATAAATTATAAGTGACTCACATCAAACGTGCTTTTTCTAAATATTTTCAATAAAATTTCATACTAAGTAAATATTTCTAGTAATTTGGGAATGATTAGGCGAAGTAAATGACCCAGCTTAAAAGCATTCTTTAAGGTAACGACTTTAACAAACAAACAAAAAAATTGAAAACAATTATATAACAATGTGGAACCTAAGTGTAAGAGAACCCTGGTTACCTAACTAACATAGGTTTGTGCGCGGCTGGGTATGAAAGATAATAAGAGACTAAGTGAACATGTGACACAGTCTTTGCTCAAGTGTATTTGAAAGGAAGACAAAATAAAGAGTATTTGAAAGTAAACTAAATTGCCGTAATTTTTTTAAAAACCTTTAATTATTAGAATTTTCCTCGAATGGTCAATAGAGTTTTATTTTTAAGATCTTTTTAAAGTGATCCTTAATCAATTATATATTCACAGTCCTCTCTTATCCTTTATAGACGATAAATAATAGGCATACTGGGTGTTTGCTTTAAAGTACAAACTAATACACTAATTATAGGTTAAGTGAAATGATTTCGATTAAAATGTCTATATCTTACTATGCAAACAAAGGCTTATTACAAAAACACTGTTTATGCCAGCTGACTTGCAGGTGAAATGCTTTAAAAATTTAATTTATCATACATTTTACAACATAACTCCTATACTTGGCTCAACATTCTTACTTTTTAATGTCGTTACCCGAGCGAAAGGAATAAAGTTTTTTACGTTCCTAGAGCACGTTACAATTATGTATAAACAACTCTTTATTTGTATATAGGTGAACCACTAGACGTTCTCGCTGGAGGGGCGCTTTGGTGAAAGGACGGGGCCCAGTTTTACGTGTTACTGGCTAAAATTCTTCTAATATAAAGCTGTTCAACATATTTTGTTACATCAGTTTTGGTGATTTACAAATATGGCTTTAAAGGTGAGGGCAAACTTAACACTTCATTGTAGCGCGTGTCAGGACGTCCGCATAGTGCGAGTAGGGAACCCTTAGCCTTCCGGTGTTTTAAGGGTTTGTTATAAATGGATACATACGTGTATTTTGTACCAATCGCTTTAAAACTTCTCTAAATGTTTATTGCAGCTACATACCGCACGTTATTATAATGCACTCAATAAACCTTTGCAATTAAACGCAGAATTTTCAATTAGGATTTATTTTATGCTATTCAAATATCGATTTATTAACGGAACTAATTTGGTTAAAACGTAGCCAAACAAAATCAGTATCAATGTTCGAACGTAAACATAATTTATTTTTCATCGTCAGTGAGATGGTTTAAACAGGTTTATTTGATATTAAAGCCATTACATACGTACACACATTACATTTATAAGACTCGAAACTTTTCATCAATATAATATATTGAGCTTCGTACGCCGTCAACAGCTATAACAACATTCAACACTCAACTCCTGAAGATGTTATTATAATATAGTAAAGAAAAGCTTCTGTTTTGTTGTTTCTATAAATATTCTTGTTGATTTAAAGTTTACAGAATAATAAATACACATTTAACACGAAACACGTAATCTACAAATCATATATATATATATATATATATATATATATATATATATATATATATATATATATATATATATATATATATAATTTCGTAAGCTGAATTTTAAGCTAGAAACTATGGGGACTTGGATCGTCGTACAGAGGTAGGAGATATGTTTTGTTTCCAATTTACAACATTTATAGGGTTTTAGGGACTTAAAAGTTAGTAAAAATTTCCGTTAGAAATACATTGCAATGAAAAACAGATGATTATGATTTGTAGTCAAACAAATATTCTAACAGTGTCAAAAGTTATGTGTACAGGTTTTTGCCAATATCTTTTATAGTTTTTGTGTTTAAAATGTTTATTTTATTTTGTACTTTAATATTTTTCAATATGAATAGGGGCATTTGCTCCTACAAGTCCCTAGTGTATATATATATATATATATATATATATATATATATATATATATATATATATATATATATATATATAAAGATAGATTTGTAAACATACATATAGATTTGTGTGAGTGTGTGTGAGTGTGAGTGTGTGTGTGTGTGTGTGTGTATCTATCTTTGTGTAGCTTTGCGTGTGTTCAGAATTAACAAACATTTTAATATTATACATATCAATTGTTAATAATTCAGTTACTCGTATTTCAAGTAAACTTCAAAAGCATTATAATGACAAAAAACACTACAACATTGTCAATGTATAAAACATAATAAAAAGAAAATAATTATTAAAATGTGTTTATTTTTGTAAGAGTTTATGTTTGGTGTGTCGACAGCTGATTTTGTTGACTTGCGCAGTGGCGGCCGCTGTCTCGGCAATGCCACAGTATGGAGGCCACGGAGGGTCGGAGTATAAGAAGATTTCGTACGTGGAAGACTTCTACGACCCGCACCCTGAATACAAGTTCGAGTACAAGGTCCACGACCAGCACACTGGAGATATAAAGAGTTACCAAGAGATCCGTCACGGTAAAGTCGTCGTCTCCGACTTCAGCACCCACCCGGTCCATCGCTACTCATCCCACCATTAGAGCATCACTTACTTCACCTCCAACAAAACTCTGTACATAAATACTTTGTAAATAAATCGAGTAGAATTTTTTCATTTAAAAAGTGTTCATAATAGCAACTACAATAATCTGTTTTTAAGATTAGAAAATATAAATTCAACAGATTATATTAAAACAATTAAACTAGCACAGGCTTAAACACTTGACGCAGCTCCATTTGTGATGACCTACTATGAACTTCTGACTTACGGAGGCGCTCTGAAACGTGTCAGCGGGGAGTGCGACAATGCTATGACTGGCAGATACTTATGATACTAAAAATTGAAATTAAAATATAAATCATAGCGGAAAATAGAATATTATCAAAAATATTTCTATTTCCTAAGATTGCCATCACTTGCAGATTGTAAAGTGAATCAGATAAATGTTTTCGGTAAATCTGTACCTATTTTACCCCTTGAAAGTCCACTGGAACAAAATCATCCAAACGTCACCTTGATCCGTAATCTACACATGAATCCTTACACAGGCTAATGGCTATATAGTTATAAGCATTTGCAATGGAAAAAGTCATAAGGTAGAATTTATACTAAATATCATGAAGCACTTCTCAGATGGGAAAAGCATGAGACCACTGCAAAACTTAGACTTATGTGACATGTGTTTAGTGTAAACGTTACATTCAGTAATGGCTCTACAATAGCGATGGAGATATCTTATGTTATTGCTTGGATATCGCGGAGTGTCTGCTGTGTGGATAAGGTCGAACACCTTCAGCCCTGGACCGGGACCAGGGTTACGACAGTCCTACCTTCAAGAAAGCCCTGCCCAGGATAGGCGTTGGTTAGGGAATACATCCCTTACAAGAGACCAATGCAAGGCTTAGACTTATGTGACATGTGTTTAGTGTAAACGTTACATTCAGTAATGGCTCTACAATAGCGATGGAGATATCTTATGTTATTGCTTGGATATCGCGGAGTGTCTGCTGTGTGGATAAGGCCGAACACCTTCAGCCCTGGACCGGGACCAGGGTTACGACAGTCCTACCTTCAAGAAAGCCCTGCCCAGGATAGGCGTTGGTTAGGGAATACATCCCTTACAAGAGACCAATGCAAGGCTTAGACTTATGTGACATGTGTTTAGTGTAAACGTTACATTCAGTAATGGCTCTACAATAGCGATGGAGATATCTTATGTTATTGCTTGGATATCGCGGAGTGTCTGCTGTGTGGATAAGGCCGAACACCTTCAGCCCTGGACCGGGACCAGGGTTACGACAGTCCTACATTCAAGAAAGCCCTGTCCAGGATAGTCGTTGGTTAGGGAATACATCCCTTACAAGAGACCAATGCAAGGCTTAGACTTATGTGACATGTGTTTAGTGTAAACGTTACATTCAGTAGTGGTTCTACAATAGCGATGGAGATATCTTATGTTATTGCTTGGATATCGCGGAGTGTCTGCTGTGTGGATAAGGCCGAACACCTTCAGCCCTGGACCGGGACCAGGGTTACGACAGTCCTACCTTCAAGAAAGCCCTGCCCAGGATAGGCGTTGGTTAGGGAATACATCCCTTACAAGAGACCAATGCAAGGCTTAGACTTATGTGACATGTGTTTAGTGTAAACGTTACATTCAGTAATGGCTCTACAATAGCGATGGAGATATCTTATGTTATTGCTTGGATATCGCGGAGTGTCTGCTGTGTGGATAAGGCCGAACACCTTCAGCCCTGGACCGGGACCAGGGTTACGACAGTCCTACCTTCAAGAAAGCCCTGCCCAGGATAGGCGTTGGTTAGGGAATACATCCCTTACAAGAGACCAATGCAAGGCTTAGACTTATGTGACATGTGTTTAGTGTAAACGTTACATTCAGTAATGGCTCTACAATAGCGATGGAGATATCTTATGTTATTGCTTGGATATCGCGGAGTGTCTGCTGTGTGGATAAGGCCGAACACCTTCAGCCCTGGACCGGGACCAGGGTTACGACAGTCCTACCTTCAAGAAAGCCCTGCCCAGGATAGGCGTTGGTTAGGGAATACATCCCTTACAAGAGACCAATGCAAGGCTTAGACTTATGTGACATGTGTTTAGTGTAAACGTTACATTCAGTAATGGCTCTACAATAGCGATGGAGATATCTTATGTTATTGCTTGGATATCGCGGAGTGTCTGCTGTGTGGATAAGGCCGAACACCTTCAGCCCTGGACCGGGACCAGGGTTACGACAGTCCTACCTTCAAGAAAGCCCTGCCCAGGATAGGCGTTGGTTAGGGAATACATCCCTTACAAGAGACCAATGCAAGGCTTAGACTTATGTGACATGTGTTTAGTGTAAACGTTACATTCAGTAATGGCTCTACAATAGCGATGGAGATATCTTATGTTATTGCTTGGATATCGCGGAGTGTCTGCTGTGTGGATAAGGCCGAACACCTTCAGCCCTGGACCGGGACCAGGGTTACGACAGTCCTACATTCAAGAAAGCCCTGTCCAGGATAGTCGTTGGTTAGGGAATACATCCCTTACAAGAGACCAATGCAAGGCTTAGACTTATGTGACATGTGTTTAGTGTAAACGTTACATTCAGTAGTGGTTCTACAATAGCGATGGAGATATCTTATGTTATTGCTTGGATATCGCGGAGTGTCTGCTGTGTGGATAAGGCCGAACACCTTCAGCCCTGGACCGGGACCAGGGTTACGACAGTCCTACCTTCAAGAAAGCCCTGCCCAGGATAGGCGTTGGTTAGGGAATACATCCCTTACAAGAGACCAATGCAAGGCTTAGACTTATGTGACATGTGTTTAGTGTAAACGTTACATTCAGTAATGGCTCTACAATAGCGATGGAGATATCTTATGTTATTGCTTGGATATCGCGGAGTGTCTGCTGTGTGGATAAGGCGGAACACCTTCAGCCCTGGACCGGGACCAGCATTACGACAGTCCTACCTTCAAGAAAGCCCTGCCCAGGATAGGCGTTGGTTAGGGAATACATCCCTTACAAGAGACCAATGCAAGGCTTAGACTTATGTGACATGTGTTTAGTGTAAACGTTACATTCAGTAATGGCTCTACAATAGCGATGGAGATATCTTATGTTATTGCTTGGATATCGCGGAGTGTCTGCTGTGTGGATAAGGCCGAACACCATCAGCCCTGGACCGGGACCAGGGTTACGACAGTCCTACCTTCAAGAAAGCCCTGCCCAGGATAGGCGTTGGTTAGGGAATACATCCCTTACAAGAGACCAATGCAAGGCTTAGACTTATGTGACATGTGTTTAGTGTAAACGTTACATTCAGTAATGGCTCTACAATAGCGATGGAGATATCTTATGTTATTGCTTGGATATCGCGGAGTGTCTGCTGTGTGGATAAGGCCGAACACCTTCAGCCCTGGACCGGGACCAGGGTTACGACAGTCCTACCTTCAAGAAAGCCCTGCCCAGGATAGGCGTTGGTTAGGGAATACATCCCTTACAAGAGACCAATGCAAGGCTTAGACTTATGTGACATGTGTTTAGTGTAAACGTTACATTCAGTAATGGCTCTACAATAGCGATGGAGATATCTTATGTTATTGCTTGGATATCGCGGAGTGTCTGCTGTGTGGATAAGGCCGAACACCTTCAGCCCTGGACCGGGACCAGGGTTACGACAGTCCTACCTTCAAGAAAGCCCTGCCCAGGATAGGCGTTGGTTAGGGAATACATCCCTTACAAGAGACCAATGCAAGGCTTAGACTTATGTGACATGTGTTTAGTGTAAACGTTACATTCAGTAATGGCTCTACAATAGCGATGGAGATATCTTATGTTATTGCTTGGATATCGCGGAGTGTCTGCTGTGTGGATAAGGCCGAACACCTTCAGCCCTGGACCGGGACCAGGGTTACGACAGTCCTACATTCAAGAAAGCCCTGTCCAGGATAGTCGTTGGTTAGGGAATACATCCCTTACAAGAGACCAATGCAAGGCTTAGACTTATGTGACATGTGTTTAGTGTAAACGTTACATTCAGTAGTGGTTCTACAATAGCGATGGAGATATCTTATGTTATTGCTTGGATATCGCGGAGTGTCTGCTGTGTGGATAAGGCCGAACACCTTCAGCCCTGGACCGGGACCAGGGTTACGACAGTCCTACCTTCAAGAAAGCCCTGCCCAGGATAGGCGTTGGTTAGGGAATACATCCCTTACAAGAGACCAATGCAAGGCTTAGACTTATGTGACATGTGTTTAGTGTAAACGTTACATTCAGTAATGGCTCTACAATAGCGATGGAGATATCTTATGTTATTGCTTGGATATCGCGGAGTGTCTGCTGTGTGGATAAGGCGGAACACCTTCAGCCCTGGACCGGGACCAGCATTACGACAGTCCTACCTTCAAGAAAGCCCTGCCCAGGATAGGCGTTGGTTAGGGAATACATCCCTTACAAGAGACCAATAAACCCGCCTTAATGTGGCAGCAGTAACAGGCATATACTGTGCACAGTACTCCATACCACTATTGCACTACTTAGATACACTCAGACATTTGCAGTCTATGTCCTGCTGACCAGTCCTGTGGTTACACATACGCGTCGGATTTGCTGTTGTTGACTCAGGTGGGACTAAAACCGCGAGAAGGATGAAAGTACGTTAGTCAGTTATATTAGCAACCCTCAGTTTAGCCAATGATTGACAACATATTTTGTTTTCAGATAGAGAAACAATCAGTAAAAATACCGACCGAACCGTTATAAACTTTTTAAAAGTCAGACACGCCTCAATAACGTTAACACTAATAGCATAACACGATTACTCCTAACCGATCCAAGTATACAAAGACAAATTTATTTTAGTTAATTTTTATTAAATAAATAAACTAATATAGCCTATGTGTTAAATTAGCTGTTCTACCACATAACGTATAACATCAGCTGTTTTACGATATCATATGTTATCACTTATTTCAAGCCAAATGGGACGAAATAACTATATTGCATACCTTGTCCAATTTATGAAACGTTTTTCTCCTATATAAAACCAAAATTAAGTCATTATTAAATTTAATTATTGAAATAAGATCTGAAAAACTGCATTAACAAGTGTTATCCACTATATGTTTAAAAATATGTGTTTGAACTTAAGTGGATGAATAAAAACTATATTAACGACTACAAATTTGAAGAAGATGGGTAAATAAGGAGAGTGTGAACTAATAGGAGTTAAAATAAGTAAAGGTCAAGCACTTTATCTATAACTTCTGCGCCCCGCGTAGTATCAGTGGAGAACAGAAATACAACATAAAGTGACAGCGCAGTGTAATTAAAATACAATTACTTTAATGTCAGTTCAATCACTAGATCATAGGGTCGCTACTGTTGTGGAATCACCCACACCAGTAAATGTTGTCAAGTCCAACTGTTGACTGCACGATTACATTTCCTCTTAATTAACTGATTAGAGCCATGCCTCGACGAAAGCGACCCTAGGATCTATTGACTGAACTAGAGTGCCGATCGCCTTTTAATAATAATGCGCTGACACTCCGAATATGCTTCTACTCTCTATGATATCAAGGGCTATGTACTTTGGGGCCCGAGAACCGCTAAAGAGTGGATTGGACTCGACCCTAAGCAACACAGTAACAACAGCTTCATTGAGAGGGGAGGGACGAAAGAAACATTATAATCTCACAACAATATATTTTATAGCCTATAATGACCCATTGCAACACCTACCAAATTAATTACGTATAAGTGCACACAAAACATTTGAACGTTTTGCACGAGTCATTTACGAAGACAATAGGAATCGTTAACGCACATAAAACTCAAACAACTAAAGTGGTTGTAACTGTTGGATTAGTGATTAAAAATCTATTAGGCTCGCGCATTCAGTAAGAGTAAACGGGATTAACGAAAACCGCTCGTAACTTTCTACGCCAATAAATATCAACAAAACCCAAACGCCAAGTTACGTCACGGAGTAATTGCCGAATCAGGGTAGCTACAGTCACTTGACAGGTGTTCCCGATAGTGAAAGGCCGAAACTAACATTTTGTAAAGTAATATAATTTTGTTTTAAACATTAACAATGCAATAAAATCGTTAATTATATTATTCTTTTGCTAACTAGTCACGTCACTGTATTGCAGGTATGGCATTAAATACAACAAAAAATTACGTCAATTCCTACTAGGCTTAAAAAAGAAAACAATTGTATTTTACTTACTTTTTATTAAATAGTTACAATTAATATAAATAAAATAACATTACCTATGCGTTACAACAGCTGTTCTACCATATAACCTATAAGTTAAAATCAGCTGTCATGAAATCATATGTTATCACTTATTTTAGGCTGAATGGGACGAAATAACTATATAGTATACACATTCCCTTTTGGGAAAAGTGTTTTAACATATAAAAATAAATTGAATTAATAATAAATTAAATTAATGAATTAATATTTGAAAAAAAACGTATTAACATCTAACGTCATGCCCTACTAGTTTAAAAAAGTGTCTGAACATGAATGGATGATTATATATATATATATATATATATATATATATATATACACAAGAAGAGTGTAAACCAATTGAAGGAACAGAATGAAATACGAGTATACTAGTTTAGATATAACAGATTTATTATTATTTAAATACCCAAATCAAGACAAAAACATTATTATTCCACCTGTTTTCAATTTGGAAATAAAAATCTGAAATAAAATAAATAGATAAAAAAAACTCTCGCTCTGTCTTTTCTTTGTAAAACCGAAAATAATGTTTCAGTGATATATAAACATATTTTTAAAATCTTTATTCATCTCTTTAACTTAACATTTACAAACCACTTTAGTTGCCTATAAATGTTGTAGATTGTAATATTTTGAATGTAATTAGTTTATAACTGGAACAAACCTATTGCTACAGGCTGTACAGAAAACAAATGTTTGATTAAACCAAAATAACTCGTATAGACCCGAACACGTATAGACTACTTAGCCACTTGCGACACAGTAATGATTTCCTGCAACATTCACTGGGCTGACAGTAAGAAAGGATCGTTGACATTAAAGTAAGACGTTTCAGTAATTAACTGAATGTTAATGCATGTGTTTAAGTTTCTATAAAATTACCGGAGCAGAACCAGCGTCTACGTTTAATGATATGCCGTCTGACAGGTTGTGGCGTGTTACAAATACCGGTAAGAAGCAATCGTTGTGATTAACTGCAAAGTGCAATTCATTAAAGAATGTACACAGGACTGGAGCCGATATAGAAGGCATTAGTCATCCGGCACGTTCAGCACTTGCTGATGCACTTGGTGGCCGAACATGCATTTCCGTAAAGTTTTATTCTTCGGATACAATTGGTTATTCTTTGTTTGTTTTATTGTTGTAGCATCATAATAATTCATGTTATGTGAAATTGTATGTTTCAATTGTGTATATATATATATATATATATATATATATATATATATATATATATATATATATATATATATATATATATTAAATATGGTGATATCTTTTCTTGTAATATAGTTAATAAATTAAAAATATTTCAAAAACAAAAATACTTTTAACGAATTTCAGCAAGGATTAATTCTATTTCCTATTTTCAGCAAGGACTAAAACACAAAAGAACATAAGAACTCTTTCTAAATAAACTCGATCTCCACAATACGTTCCAACACTAATCTCCACTGCCGTATGAAGCAGACATCCTTTCCGGTAGTTTACAGCACTGTACAGTGGCAACTTTACCCGCCATGGCAACACTTTTCCACAGCAACCAAACTTTCTAAACATTATTGATTGTTACCAAAGGATTTTTTGTTGTATTCATAATTATTTTACGAACAACCGTCAGGTTAAACTTACATACGTGATTGTATTTATCCCTTTCACGAATTTCCAAACCCATTTTATATAATTACAATCCAATGATTACAAAATTTAAAACATTTAGGCCTACCATAAGTTGTTTTAACCAATCTAGTGTCGCATTGCTTTCGAAAGTTCCGGAACAGAGCGAATGCAAGTATTTGTAACTCGTTAAACCCTTTCATCTGGTTTTTTATTCGGGCTATAAATATGTCAACCAATATTGCCATTAGCACAGTTCTCGATAATACCGCAAACATGGCTTGTAAGGTGAGTGGGTTACCATAACATAGCGGGCTTTTGGAATACATTTTTAATGTATTCGATGTATTTAATTTTATTATTTTGCAGAAACGACTACTATTTTGTAAGAGATGAGTTTTATTTATAATTATTTTATACACATTGTTAACAAGAGGTTAAATACTTATGAGTTGTTTCATATTAATTGACAATTAAGGACACGAGATAAAAATTAGAAAATTTCTACTGTGACTACAATTTGCTCCATTCACGTTATAGATACATACAATATTTATATAAACAAAATAATTTGAAGAATTTAAGTCCAAAGCTTTTGTCTGACTATAGTGTCAGTATTTTACCTACAGCCAATAAAGAGGCCCGCATGAAGGTGGTTGCATTAAAATCAGTGAAAGGTGTTGTACTTTGTGCAATGTTAACCTTTTATTGATATATTTGATATGGAATAAATACCGTCTTATTACTACACAAAGCGTTCAAATCACCCCCCTCGTCACTGTTACATCTTATCTTGTTATGACCGTTCAACTTGAACTGGACAAGGTATACATTCACTAGACTGTTGTAAAGGTATGACCAACATAACTAGTCGGTAGAAAGCTGTAAACGCAGTGTAAGCTACTGCCCTTGTTTATCAAACGTTTGTTTAACAATGAAAAATGTCTAACAAAGAAACTATCCATGAAATATTAAAACAAGAGTTTTGTTCCTTTTTATGTAAATTGTATAGTTATAAACGTATTATAACAAATAATAAATAAATATATATATATATATATATAATGTATTATAAATATCATATTTGTTTTTTTGATTTCACTTGGCAAAAAATACCACTACTTCCTGCTATTTTTTAACAGGCGCGTTTCGTACTACTTGAGTGCATTGTTTAGTGCTAAGAATCACAGACAAGACTGTTCCAACAATACACTGACCTAGTACGAAAAATGGATCTTATGAAAAATATTAATAAGAAATGGTTTTTGCCAAGTAATATAAATAAAAACAATTGTTATAGACTCAAAATGTACAACACAAAAACTGCAATATAGATATAATATAAGTAGGACCTATACTTAGAAATATGTATATAGAATAATTATAAGTATATTATGTTACAAGTACAGATCTTCATGTATAATATATATCGTATTCTATTTCATGAAACGTGGGTGTGTTCAAAATATCACCCCCACCCAAATAACGTTATTTGTTTTTCATAATAAACATTAACCAAGCATATGTGATCCATTACAATTCTAATACTAACGTTTTCCCTTTATTTTTCACTGCTAAATTATACATTAATAAGGTTTCACATACATTAGACACATTTAAATACTATGATTTACAAATAATGTTGTAATAACACACACACACACACACACACACACACACACACACACACACACACACACACATATCTAAGTGAGTATATTGGAAAATAGGAAATAAATCCTGTATGTAACATACGTCGTGACGCAGCGATTAGTATAGACGAGCTGTGCGTTGCCATGCGGGGAACTGTGATGACTCGTCAAGGTCGAGCGTTACCAACGAGCAATAACGTCTCGTGACGTAACAGTGCGGGTGGGTTTTACTGCATCGCACGTTGCCGGTTTCCCTCCAAGTACGGATATTAGATTCTTCCAAAACTAAAAATAAGAATGTCACACTAGTGAAAGTAAGTTATCGCTAGCTCATACGGGAACACTGTCGAAACGACGAGATCATGTGTAACCGATATAAAATAGATCAATCAAGAAGGCACTGGTTCACCTCTATTCACAATGAGATAAGGGGCAGATTATTATTTCTAGGGATGGACAGACGTCTAGGATTTTCGATTCTAAAATTTTCTTCCGTTTCTCGATTCTTAAGTAGATTCCCTCAAGTTATATAAGCCTACAATACATTCTCTAATAATAATTTAGTTAACATCTTGGTCATATGGAGAAGCCTTTTTAAAGTTCCGTTTTAATGTACAAAGGCTTCACAAAGCGTTCAACCTTGAATTATGAATAGGGATTCCTGAAAACATGACAAACATCGGATAAAAGTGATAAACAAACGGACCGTAAATGCTTTAATTGTCTTTGTTGTTGCGTCATAAATAATAATACTTTCCTCATCTCAAACAACCATTTTATTTTTTTTCTAATCCATTCAAAGCAACTAATAAATAAATAAGACATAGTTGATAATTATTATTTCTCCAATAAATTACACCACACACGTATTTTATTAGTTAAAAAACAAGTATCGTAATCGACACTTTTAATCAATGGAGAATCGAGTGTAGGGGACTTCTTAATACCATTAGAATCAACAATTCCTGCAAGCGGCTTACCCCTAATTACCTATGTACTTACTGGACCCGAGAAGAGAATTCATATTCTGTTATTATAAATTATAGATCATTAATTCAATCAATAATTGTAGACAATTTTACTGTTTTTCCGTACAAATATACTTCAGTGGGTAAACGCTAAAATATGAATACATAATGAAGCGAATAATTAGTTGTTAGTTTTGGAAGAAAGTATGACGAGGACGCGATGTAACATGAGTCTATCGCTATATACCACAGATAAAACAACATCATACTGAATTTATGTTCGTTCTATTTACCCAAGTTTAAGAACAACCTAATTCAAGAAATCACGGTAACGGTTCGTAGAAACAACTTTTGTTAAGGTGAGTCTCTTCCCGCCTGTAACAGGGAGAAATAATATCCTAATGTAACTTCAGTTTATTACCTCTATAGGCTGTCTATGTAGCTGCAATGATAACCTGTACAATTAGGATTACAACCTATAGAGGTTGAGCTGATAGTCTATATAGGCTGGCGTAGTCCCTAGTTAGCTAGAATTGTAATATATATATATATATATATATATATATATATATATATATATATATATATATATATGCTTAGATAATGTTTTGTATGGAATAAGATGATATTAGTAATAGGTAAGAAGATAACGTTCATTTCATATTTTTGCTTGAAGAAATGGTTGACTTAAACCTTCGTGAAATAAACAACTGGCTTCCTCTATTTATATTGTTATATTGAAATTTACTTTAGAATACAGACACTTGTATAAATACTGCGATTGAATTCTAACCATCACATTTTAACGCCGGATTTGCCGTCGCTGCAGAAGATGCATTCTTACCTTTAACTGGTTTATGAAGTTAAGTTCAGAGTTTAATTTTAAAAAGATAACAGTAAACAAACTCACAATTATTAAAACTTTATTCTAACAGGTTTTTCAACAGCTCAAGGCATCATCTTCAGTGAGACACAATTACGACCTTCAGTTGTGACTGAGTTCACTACGTATGTCAGAATAAATATGTAAAACGCCCATGAGAAGTGTTTGTTTATAGTTACCTTACCTCACAAGACAGCTTTAATATTTCTTAAAACTTTTGTATGGTTTCACAATTAGGTTGTCCTTTCCCTTCTGTTAGCTGTCGTTGTAGCAGCTGTCCAGGGACAGTACGGACACGGCGGCTACGAGCACCACGTGACCTACAAGGAAGAGCCTTACGACCCGCACCCACAGTACAAGTTCGAATACAGCGTGCACGACGCACACACCCACGACATCAAGAGCCAGAAGGAAGAGAGAGACGGAGACGTGGTCCACGGCAGCTACCAGCTGGTGGAAGCCGACGGGTCCGAGAGGGTGGTGCACTACTCGGCCGACCATAAGAACGGCTTCAATGCCGTCGTGCACCGCCAGCACAACAAGCACCCGCAGCACTACAAGGTGTACAAGGAGCCTGCGCACTACTCACATTATTAAATACTGTTACGTCATCATAACATTTCCCCGTATATGTAACTGTTTTAGGTTATATTCTTTGTACATACATACGTAATAAATAAACGATTATAAAAATTTAACTTTAATTGCTTGTTCATTTCACAAAAATCCACGTTTTTATTAAATTTAATTTTTTGTCAATTTAAACTACTTTATAAATTGTGTGTTGGTAGTATAAAAAACAAAAGGTGAATTTCGTAAGTGAAATTCTTTTCGTTGAGAAATAGTATTTTCAATATAATTTCTCACAATATTTCATAACATATTACATTAAAAAATACTCATATCTTAAATACTGTGATTTTATGCCCAAAGTTGAATATTATTTCGCAGCAAATATAAACAAATGCTTTCTTACTATTAGTGATATGTTCTTTCTTGTTACTTTAACTTTCATTATATCACACATCTTTTCCTGATTGTCAGGTTTCCAATTAACTATAAATAACTTCACAAAAGTCAGGTTACTTCATTTTTATTCTCTATACATAAACGCTCATAAAAATTAGAGAATTTATAAAACTTAAAAAAATTCGTGCCTAATCTTTAGTTTTAGAACGCCATTGTTTACAAAAGTGTGAAAGGGAAACAGAAATTTATTGCAAATGTTAAGAGCTTCTCCACACTTAACAAATGTATAAAGCTTTCAGTTCATGCAATGTTCCTTAGCCCCATTCCTATTCATATATTCAACTGTTTTGTGCGTCTTTTTCTGTACGTAAATTTCTAACAGATATATACTTTAATATACTCTATTATGTTATACCAATATATGGAATTCATTATTAAACTATATTAATTTACATAGTATCTCAAGTATAGCAATAAACCCGAAAAGGGTTGCGTATGAGTCGGCAAACATAGGAAGAGATTTGCCCAGCCGACGTGACTTCGCTTATGTGACATTTAGAGTAATAGGAAAGCCCACTGACCCATTGTTTGTCAAACCTCGCTGCTCTAAGTAACGGGTCGCTTACAGTGAGGTCACCTCGTTGCTGTAAGGGTCTCACCTGCTGCACGGGTCGCCAACAACCACTAAATATTGTTCACCACTTTCTCTAGATGCGACAAAGAGCTTGTCTGGTGTTTGGCCTTACACTTCCACTAGTCCGTGGACTGTCCTAGTGAGCGTTTCTTGCTATATCGCGTAAGTTCTCCTGATATTGTAATTGACTTCTCTGCGGTATCGCGACTAACCAAGCATTACTGACGGACACATGTTGGCAATATTTACACTTATGTATGGATCTGTAAAGCAACAGATGCTTAAACCCTTGGAGTTTCGCACAGAACTAGGAGCCATCACATTTATCTATGTATGTGCCACCGAATATCAGGTTCTTCTGAGTGGTCTTGGTCACTACTGTGGTGAATTTTGAAAATAACACGCTATACACGTATACCGACATCGACTCAAATCTGTAAATTCTACACCACATTAAGAAAATTTATAAACTAAACACAACAGAAAGAAAAACAACCTTCGTATCCTATTTACCACCTGCTTTATACCTCCAGGATTACTCTGTACAGACATGTTTCTTTCACCCCTCATATCCAATTGCCTCGAGAGTTCCATGACCCTATGTTTGCCCTACTCCTGTCCAACATTACCTTGTCTCTTACGTCCTCTGACACCATGAGACAACGGTTTTAATGCACCCTTTGCCTTGAAACAGAAGCGACATCTATTCTAATTCTCTTTGTACTGAGTAATATCAATGTAAACTAACAATACGTTTATGATATCTAAATGTTATGAAATAAAACAAAATTTATAAAATCTTCAAGTAGTTTTTTCTTTAATAAAACAGTGTAAACATAAGAGAAAATAATATTTATGTATGATTTATTATTTAATGCTGGTACTACAGGAAAATGCATTTATAAACAGATGCGTACCAAATTGTACAAAACAATTATAAAGCAAATTGTTATAGATATACAAGATACTCAAAACCCTCTGACAAAAATGACCGCATACATAAAAGGTGTTAACGCCTTTAACATTATTCTAAAACAAAAGGCACACAACCAAAGTAACAAACGAACAAAGACTAAGACAAACGTAGAGGTAGAGCAAGAGATCCTAGGAGAAACCTGTCTTCTACAGAGGATCTGCTGCGACAGGAGGACACTACCTTTGGAAATCAAAAGTAAAAACTGTTGCAAGAAAGCTTCTCTAATATGTACTCATGGAAACCGTATTTGACTTATTTACCTTTATATAGGCAGCTGACACATAGACAACAAGATAATAGAAAAACCGCGCACATCCCAGAGAGCTAAGGGGCGAACATACAAACGAAGGTGACCGCCTGCACTTTAAAATTACAAAAATTGTTTTTTTTGTCTAATTTTAATTTGGGTCAGTTATTTCTGTGAAATTTATAATGCAAAAAATAAGAGAACAAGTGGAAGCATTAAGTCAATAAAAACACCGCCAAACCCCTACAAAGTGTATATTAAAAAAACAGACTACCCGTGCCAATCACAAGATAATTCTAGGCATCTATTAAGTTCCCTTTAGTCTTAAATTACATATGCTGTGAAATAACATTTCAACTTTAGGCATAAAAACCTGGTTTACAAACACAATACATAAAATATTAGCATATTTATTAATTTTCTGTAAGTATAAACGTGAGAATTTCATCTATTCCCTTTTATACGTACAGCTCACATTTTACAAAAAAGGGTGTTGACAAATTAAGTTTAATAAAAACGTGGATTTTGTGAAATGAACAAGCAATTGAAATTAAATTTTTATAATCGTTTATTTATTACGTATGTATGTACAAAGAGTAAAAACGAAGTAACCTAAAACAGTTACATGTACGGGGAAATGTTATGATGACGTAACAGTAGCTAATAATGTGAGTAGTGCGCAGGCTCCTTGTACACCTTGTAGTGCTGCGGGTGCTTGTTGTGCTGCCGGTGCACGACGGCATTGAAGCCGTTCTTATGGTCGGCCGAGTAGTGCACCACCCTCTCGGACCCGTCGGCTTCCACCAGCTGGTAGCTGCCGTGGACCACGTCTCCGTCTCTCTCCTCCTTCTGGCTCTTGATGTCGTGGGTGTGTGCGTCGTGCACGCTGTATTCGAACTTGTACTGTGGGTGCGGGTCGTAAGGCTCTTCCTTGTAGGTGACGTGGTGCTCGTAGCCGCCGTGCCCGTACTGTCCCTGGACAGCTGCTACAACGACAGCTAACAGAAGGGAAAGGACAACCTAATTGTGAAACCATACAAAAGTTATAAGAAATATTTCAACAGTCTTGTGAGGTAAGGTGGTTGTCAAGTAAATATAAGGAAACTCGCAATTACAAACACTTTATTCTCAATGACGTTTTAAGGCCTTGGCAACAATCACAACCGAATCTCGGAATTACGTCTCACTTAAAATGATGACATAAGTCGAAACGCGTATAAGAATAAAGTGTTCATAATCTGAAGTGTGAGTTTGTCTGTTGATATCTATTAATTATTGAAAAGAAACTTCATTGAACAAACATATAATATACATTTTGAAATATTAATTATTTATTTATAAACCCTTTCATATTTATGTTGAGTTACCTAACGTGATATTATGTTTTCTCATCTTCAGACTTATCTATGACATCAATTTTGTTCTCGTTTTGTGACTGCTAACGTTAAAGCTGACAATGCTTCAACGTTGGCAGAACAAACACCAGAAAAATGAACAGACAAAATTAAATGTAATGTAAGAAAAACGAAACTAAAGTAATTTCATAACGAAATATGAGAAATTCTTGCAACTAAATCATTATAAATAAGAAACACATACAAACCGAAATTCGGTGCAAACAAATAAAAGAAAGAACAATAAACTTGACTATTTAGTAAAAAATGTATTTAGCAAAAACAATTGGATTTATTTTGCTTTTGACAGATTTAATTAAATATTGTTGGAAAATGCTAAGGGGTTCGGTCTCAAATATTTACAAATAAAATAATTGGTAAAAGTTTAATAATAAAATACAAATAAAACCATAAACATTTCATTTTAAACAATTGATTTCAATTATAAATGTAAAAAAAGATTAGAAACTAAGATACTTATGTTCAGTAAGTTTAGCGCGCTATAATCCATCATTTTAATTTTCATAAATATTGAACTTCGGAGAAAAACAAATTAATAAATTATCACCGATTGTCATGAATAACAAACCAAGTATAAGAAAACATTTTAAAAATTTTAACATTTATATAGCTCAAAGAAGGGATTACACTCTTCAAACGAATCTGAATGAAAAGCAAACACCATACACTCACTAACACTAAAGTATCACTGATTTAATTTACCTTAAACGCCATTTTGAAATTATTGCAGAGAACTGTGCCTATGACAATATTGTTTTCGTATTTATACAGTTTTTAAGTAAACGCGACTCAACGTGTTACGGAAACCTTTCACTATTTTTAACTCTACTTTCATACAACTTACTGAATACTAACCAGTTGGTGACAACATGAGCAACTTTTTCTAAATTTATACCGGAAGATTGGATCGAAGTAAATTCTCAAAATGAAAACGTTCTTTGAATATTCTACAGTTTAGAAGCGCCCTCGGATTTCAGAATTGATCAAATTAAAATCAAATTTCGCAGCAATATCATTTAAACCTATACAGGTTATAAAGCCAATGTAGTTACAGTGAGTTTATCTTTATATTTATAAAAGCTCTGTCATTTCGCAGCAATAACATTTAAACCTATACAGGTTATAAAGCCAATGTAGTTACAGTGAGTTTATCTTTATATTTATAAAAGCTCTGTCATTTCGCAGCAATAACATTTAAACCTATACAGGTTATAAAGCCAATGTAGTTACAGTGAGTTTATCTTTATATTTATAAAAGCTCTGTCATTTCGCAGCAATAACATTTAAACCTATACAGGTTATAAAGCCAATGTAGTTACAGTGAGTTTATCTTTATATTTATAAAAGCTCTGTCATTTCGCAGCAATAACATTTAAACCTATACAGGTTATAAAGCCAATGTAGTTACAGTGAGTTTATCTTTATATTTATAAAAGCTCTGTCATTTCGCAGCAATAACATTTAAACCTATACAGGTTATAAAGCCAATGTAGTTACAGTGAGTTTATCTTTATATTTATAAAAGCTCTGTCATTTCGCAGCAATAACATTTAAACCTATACAGGTTATAAAGCCAATGTAGTTACAGTGAGTTTATCTTTATATTTATAAAAGCTCTGTCATTTCGCAGCAATAACATTTAAACCTATACAGGTTATAAAGCCAATGTAGTTACAGTGAGTTTATCTTTATATTTATAAAAGCTCTGTCATTTCGCAGCAATAACATTTAAACCTATACAGGTTATAAAGCCAATGTAGTTACAGTGAGTTTATCTTTATATTTATAAAAGCTCTGTCATTTCGCAGCAATAACATTTAAACCTATACAGGTTATAAAGCCAATGTAGTTACAGTGAGTTTATCTTTATATTTATAAAAGCTCTGTCATTACGCAGCAATAACATTTAAACCTATACAGGTTATAAAGCTAATGTAGTTACAGTGAGTTTATCTTTATATTTATAAAAGCTCTGTCATTTCGCAGCAATAACATTTAAACCTATACAGGTTATAAAGCCAATGTAGTTACAGTGAGTTTATCTTTATATTTATAAAAGCTCAGTCATTTCGCAGCAATAACATTTAAACCTATACAGGTTATAAAGCTAATGTAGTTACAGTGAGTTTATCTTTATATTTATAAAAGCTCTGTCATTACGCAGCAATAACATTTAAACCTATACAGGTTATAAAGCCAATGTAGTTACAGTGAGTTTATCTTTATATTTATAAAAGCTCTGTCATTTCGCAGCAATAACATTTAAACCTATACAGGTTATAAAGCCAATGTAGTTACAGTGAGTTTATCTTTATATTTATAAAAGCTCAGTCATTTCGCAGCAATAACATTTAAACCTATACAGGTTATAAAGCTAATGTAGTTACAGTGAGTTTATCTTTATATTTATAAAAGCTCTGTCACCACAACCAAACATATAGATGGGCGTTCCTATGGAACTGTGCTTTTAATGCAATTTGGCTGCAACAAGTAAGAAGCCTATACAATATCAAGACCGTAGTGGTACAATATATTACAATTAAAATATTGGCAAATACCCCAATATCACAAAAATAATTTTAAAAAGACTAATATTACTGGTTACCTAAGATTAAACCCCCTTACTGTAAGCCAGGGTTTAATGTTAGGTAATTTTTAATAATAGTTATTTTTTATTGGTATTGGGATTTTTGCCAATACTTTTACTGTGCAACAAGTAACTTTCATATTTCAGAATCGCAACAAATTCATTATAAAACTTCTGCTCACCAGTTTCATTCCAGCGAGAGTTGCCTTCGTACAACGAAATAACAGAATTAATTTGTTGTGTAATTAACAATGCTGTGAATTAAATGTAAAGAAACAATATGTAATGCTGAAAGGAATACGAATGTACCTAGGAAGTGTAAATACAAAATGCAATAGTAAACGCAAGAGAATGTAATTAGAAGAAATGTATTTGGTAAAGAAACAATATGTAATGCTGAAAGGATACAAATACACATAGGAAGTGTAAATACAAAATGCAATAGTAAACGCCAGAGAATGTAATTAGAAGAAATGTATTTGGTAAAGAAACAATATGTAATGCTGAAAGGAATACGAATACACATAGGAAGTGTAAATACAAAATGCAATAGTAAACGCAAGAGAATGTAATTAGAAGAAATGTATTTGGTAAAGAAACAATATGTAATGCTGAAAAGAATACGAATACACATAGGAAGTGTAAATACAAAATGCAATAGTAAACGCAAGAGAATGTAATTAGAAGAAATGTATTTGGTAAAGAAACAATATGTAATGCTGAAAGGAATACAAATACACATAGGAAGTGTAAATACAAAATGCAATAGTAAACGCAAGAGAATGTAATTAGAAGAAATGTATTTGGTAAAGAAACAATATGTAATGCTGAAAGGAATACAAATATACATAGGAAGTGTAAATACAAAATGCAATAGTAAACGCAAGAGAATGTAATTAGAAGAAATGTATTTGGTAAAGAAACAATATGTAATGCTGAAAGGAATACAAATACACATAGGAAGTGTAAATACAAAATGCAATAGTAAACGCAAGAGAATGTAATTAGAAGAAATGTATTTGGTAAAGAAACAATATGTAATGCTGAAAGGAATACAAATACACATAGGAAGTGTAAATACAAAATGCAATAGTAAACGCAAGAGAATGTAATTAGAAGAAATGTATTTGGTAAAGAAACAATTTGTAATGCTGAAAGGAATACAAATACACATAGGAAGTGTAAATACAAAATGCAATAGTAAACGCAAGAGAATGTAATTAGAAGAAATGTATTTGGTAAAGAAACAATATGTAATGCTGAAAGGAATACAAATACACATAGGAAGTGTAAATACAAAATGCAATAGTAAACGCAAGAGAATGTAATTAGAAGAAATGTATTTGGTAAAGAAACAATATGTAATGCTGAAAGGATACAAATACACATAGGAAGTGTAAATACAAAATGCAATAGTAAACGCCAGAGAATGTAATTAGAAGAAATGTATTTGGTAAAGAAACAATATGTAATGCTGAAAGGAATACGAATACACATAGGAAGTGTAAATACAAAATGCAATAGTAAACGCAAGAGAATGTAATTAGAAGAAATGTATTTGGTAAAGAAACAATATGTAATGCTGAAAAGAATACGAATACACATAGGAAGTGTAAATACAAAATGCAATAGTAAACGCAAGAGAATGTAATTAGAAGAAATGTATTTGGTAAAGAAACAATATGTAATGCTGAAAGGAATACAAATACACATAGGAAGTGTAAATACAAAATGCAATAGTAAACGCAAGAGAATGTAATTAGAAGAAATGTATTTGGTAAAGAAACAATATGTAATGCTGAAAGGAATACAAATATACATAGGAAGTGTAAATACAAAATGCAATAGTAAACGCAAGAGAATGTAATTAGAAGAAATGTATTTGGTAAAGAAACAATATGTAATGCTGAAAGGAATACAAATACACATAGGAAGTGTAAATACAAAATGCAATAGTAAACGCAAGAGAATGTAATTAGAAGAAATGTATTTGGTAAAGAAACAATATGTAATGCTGAAAGGAATACAAATACACATAGGAAGTGTAAATACAAAATGCAATAGTAAACGCAAGAGAATGTAATTAGAAGAAATGTATTTGGTAAAGAAACAATATGTAATGCTGAAAGGAATACAAATATACATAGGAAGTGTAAATACAAAATGCAATAGTAAACGCAAGAGAATGTAATTAGAAGAAATGTATTTGGTAAAGAAACAATATGTAATGCTGAAAGGAATACAAATACACATAGGAAGTGTAAATACAAAATGCAATAGTAAACGCAAGAGAATGTAATTAGAAGAAATGTATTTGGTAAAGAAACAATATGTAATGCTGAAAGGAATACAAATACACATAGGAAGTGTAAATACAAAATGCAATAGTAAACGCAAGAGAATGTAATTAGAAGAAATGTATTTGGTAAAGAAACAATTTGTAATGCTGAAAGGAATACAAATACACATAGGAAGTGTAAATACAAAATGCAATAGTAAACGCAAGAGAATGTAATTAGAAGAAATGTATTTGGTAAAGAAACAATATGTAATGCTGAAAGGAATACAAATACACATAGGAAGTGTAAATACAAAATGCAATAGTAAACGCAAGAGAATGTAATTAGAAGAAATGTATTTGGTAAAGAAACAATATGTAATGCTGAAAGGATACAAATACACATAGGAAGTGTAAATACAAAATGCAATAGTAAACGCCAGAGAATGTAATTAGAAGAAATGTATTTGGTAATGAAACAATATGTAATGCTGAAAGGAATACGAATACACATAGGAAGTGTAAATACAAAATGCAATAGTAAACGCAAGAGAATGTAATTAGAAGAAATGTATTTGGTAAAGAAACAATATGTAATGCTGAAAAGAATACGAATACACATAGGAAGTGTAAATACAAAATGCAATAGTAAACGCAAGAGAATGTAATTAGAAGAAATGTATTTGGTAAAGAAACAATATGTAATGCTGAAAGGAATACAAATACACATAGGAAGTGTAAATACAAAATGCAATAGTAAACGCAAGAGAATGTAATTAGAAGAAATGTATTTGGTAAAGAAACAATATGTAATGCTGAAAGGAATACAAATATACATAGGAAGTGTAAATACAAAATGCAATAGTAAACGCAAGAGAATGTAATTAGAAGAAATGTATTTGGTAAAGAAACAATATGTAATGCTGAAAGGAATACAAATACACATAGGAAGTGTAAATACAAAATGCAATAGTAAACGCAAGAGAATGTAATTAGAAGAAATGTATTTGGTAAAGAAACAATATGTAATGCTGAAAGGAATACAAATACACATAGGAAGTGTAAATACAAAATGCAATAGTAAACGCAAGAGAATGTAATTAGAAGAAATGTATTTGGTAAAGAAACAATATGTAATGCTGAAAGGAATACAAATACACATAGGAAGTGTAAATACAAAATGCAATAGTAAACGCAAGAGAATGTAATTAGAAGAAATGTATTTGGTAAAGAAACAATATGTAATGCTGAAAGGAATACAAATATACATAGGAAGTGTAAATACAAAATGCAATAGTAAACGCAAGAGAATGTAATTAGAAGAAATGTATTTGGTAAAGAAACAATATGTAATGCTGAAAGGAATACAAATACACATAGGAAGTGTAAATACAAAATGCAATAGTAAACGCAAGAGAATGTAATTAGAAGAAATGTATTTGGTAAAGAAACAATTTGTAATGCTGAAAGGAATACAAATACACATAGGAAGTGTAAATACAAAATGCAATAGTAAACGCAAGAGAATGTAATTAGAAGAAATGTATTTGGTAAAGAAACAATTTGTGATGCTGAAAGGAATACAAATACACATAGGAAGTGTAAATACAAAATGCAATAGTAAACGCAAGAGAATGTAATTAGAAGAAATGTATTTGGTAAAGAAACAATTTGTAATGCTGAAAGGAATACAAATACACATAGGAAGTGTAAATACAAAATGCAATAGTAAACGCAAGAGAATGTAATTAGAAGAAATGTATTTGGAAATGAAACAATATGTAATGCTGAAAGGAATACAAATACACATAGGAAGTGTAAATACAAAATGCAATAGTAAACGCAAGAGAATGTAATTAGAAGAAATGTATTTGGTAAAGAAACAATATGTAATGCTGAAAGGAATACAAATATACATAGGAAGTGTAAATACAAAATGCAATAGTAAACGCAAGAGAATGTAATTAGAAGAAATGTATTTGGTAAAGAAACAATATGTAATGCTGAAAGGAATACAAATACACATAGGAAGTGTAAATACAAAATGCAATAGTAAACGCAAGAGAATGTAATTAGAAGAAATGCATTTGGTAAAGAAACAATATGTAATGCTGAAAGGAATACAAATACACATAGGAAGTGTAAATACAAAGTGCAATAGTAAACGCAAGAGAATGTAATTAGAAGAAATGTATTTGGTAAAGAAACAATATGTAATGCTGAAAGGAATACAAATACACATAGGAAGTGTAAATACAAAATGCAATAGTAAACGCAAGAGAATGTAATTAGAAGAAATGTATTTGGTAAAGAAACAATATGTAATGCTGAAAGGAATACAAATACACATAGGAAGTGTAAATACAAAATGCAATAGTAAACGGAAGTGAACGTAATTAGAAGAAATGTATTTCGTAAAGAACATATATTACCAACTATCCACACATTAAAACGTACTTAGCTTATAAACAATTTTAATAACGACACAGGTTGTGCATTGTAACTGGAAAGCGAAATAAATTTTGTTTATATTTGATGAGGTGTGAAGAAAATAGTTTTATTATTTTATTTTTAAGAGTTTAAAATCTTGGAAAACCTCATAACTAGCTAACTTGGAGCAAAAGTGGTGGAATTTTTTATTACAAATAAATAAATCCTGTTTAATCACAAAAACTTCTTATTTATGTTCTGATGTACATTTCAATTGTGAACTAATCATCTTCAGAGGCAATTATATGCTTTTTGATTATTAAGAAGTTGTTACTTTTAAGTCTTGTAGTAATCTCTTTTGAAGATGATTGCTTTGCAATCGAAACGTACATCAGTACATAAATAAAAAATGTCTATGGTTTAGGAGGTTTTACTTATTTATAATTCGCAACTATAAATAACAACGCTTTCTCATTTATAAATTTCGATTTAAAGCCTTTTCGTTTCTACAAAAAAAAAAACGTTCATCGATATTTCAAAACTATTCAAGTGTTGATTGTAGAAGGTTCATCATAGAAATGAATAAATATGACATTACTAATTATATCATTAGTGCATCCAATTATTTAATGCAAAATTTGGTTTTAGACAGACTGTCTCTCAATGCTCAATGTGTAACATACCTCACAAGTATAGAGTTAGTCACAAAAAAAAAGGAAAGGAGAAAGCAGCCCGGGTTTAATTTTCTTACCTATAATGGTTCTGCATTATTAGATAATGCCGTTGTATATATAGATCGAGCTTGCTGTACTTTGCTATAGTGTAGCTGTCGAGCAAAATGGTTAGCAAGGTAAGCTATATCTATTTTTCGTAGTGTAATAAGTGGAGAACTATTTACTTCTTAACTGAGTAAAGTTATATTTTTTCCATTGATTAATTTCTAAATTATTTTTTTTACAAAGAGTATAAGGTCCCCAGCGTTTGTCAAGTCCTGCATTCAATATTTGCCCTTTCTTTATAATTTAGTTTAAATTATTTATTGCGAAATAACTGTGTACTATAAACATATTAAAGTAGCACATCTTATCGCAAATACACGAAAATTACATGAGTATAGGCCTTAAATCGAGACATCATTAGACATTCACACGACAGTATGCAAACATCAGGAAATAACCGAATGACCTCGGAAATTTCCGAATAAAAAACATAATCGTTAATGCTAACCGACGCGACGTGACCTTTAAGGTTGTTTGGAGGTTATGTTTATACCGATTCACAATGCAATTTTCTATACAGTTAGAAATATCGTATATTTGGCTAAATTACGTCTTAAAGTATAATTTCATACAACATTTTATATTACTAGTGAGTATGTTTAGGGGAAATTATATTATTTTCTTAATAAGTTAACGGCAAATATAATTATCTAAGATACTGCCTTATTATTGGCATATATTTATAACATAAATTCATTTACTAGGGCGTCTGAAAAAAAACTGAAAGCAAAAATTTAAAACGTTATAAATATTAAACAATATAAAATTTAAATGTACATTTGTAAAGCTACAGTTATTAATAATGTTATTTTACGTTCCATATTCCAGACGTAATATGGCTTATCTATAGAGCAGTTCACTACAATGTAAGGGAAATTGTACTATTAGAGACTTTTAAATGGCCACGAACGTATCTACTATCCAATGGCATGATCTTATTTATTAAATGAAATCATTCAAATCCCACGATGTTGGCTGTTTATTTAATTAATTTTCTGTTCTAGGTTTTATGTCTGCTCTGCGTCCTTGTCTGCGTAAGCAACGTCCTGGCCGAGAAGAGCATTGGGAGAGTACAACAAGCTGCGGAAAATCAACCTTCGCGCCCAAAGTACCAATACTCTACCACACAAGAAGAATATAGTGCACTCCCGGTGGAGTACAACTACCAGTACAACATCGGCGATGAAAGCACAGGCGACTACAAGACTCAGCATGAGGAACGCCAAGGGGACAGCGTCAAGGGGAGCTACAGCCTTATAGAACCCGACGGCTCCATGAGGATCGTAGAGTACACGGCGGACAACAAGCACGGCTTCAAGGTAAACATACGTAGGGAACCGACCAATATCCGAGTGCCTGTATACACCGCTGCCCAGCCCATGAAGCAAGCTCCAACCTCAGCAAGACAGCCCGGCCCTGCTGCGTACCAGACTGATCATCGCCCTTACAAATATGTCCCTCGGCTAGACACCAGACCTGTGCATGACTCTGGTGCACGGCAACAGCCCTCCGTCCCAACGCTCTCCAGCTACTACACTGGTCCTGCAACCACGGCGTACTCCTCCCCAAGGATGGTTGACAAATATTACACCGAACACACTGCCAACAATGAAGAGCCTCAAACTTCATACCCGCAAGGAAATTACATACCAGCATACTCAAAATATGTATCCAAACAAAAGTATTAAATATTCAAGCTTGGAACACAAGATTCCTTATGAGCAGTGAAAGTAGGCTACAGTGCATCCAGTACAAAGCATTTGTTAAAGCTGTTAATTTTAATTTAGAAGTGTAAATATATTTAATGTAAATATAACTATAAATAAATAAAGAAGTATTATAAATAAAATGTTTTAAAAACCAATCCCTACCTAGGCCAACAAAGAAATATATTATTTCAGTTACTTATTATTAAATAATTGCAATTAATATAACTAAATTAACATAAACTATGCGTTAAAACAGCTGTTCTATGAAAACATTTGTTATCACTAATTTTGAACCAAATATTTTATGAATATTTCATTTCGTAGTCTATTACTCTTAAACGTTCTATATAAAAATGGGTAACAACTGTTTTTTAATTTGACTTATACATTGAACAATTATTGCTCTAAAATAGTCAAGGTTTTGAAATTTTTGTTTTGTTTATCCGAAGCATTTTGTCGTACGATAGTTCGGTTTTACGTTAGTGTTCGAGAAAAAAAAATTTCCTCCTAAAATTCCATAACAAAAAATTTTTAAGTAAAAACTATTAAAAACAAACCTTAGCTTTCAAGTTATGCGCTACTGAAAGGAATATGCCTGGAAATATATCACTGAAAATACAATGAAAAAAACAGTAAAACAAATATTTAACGTACAATTATCCATTTAATTGCTTACTATTTAAAACTGACGTCAAATCAAACTATTTCTTCCAGTGAGATAATCACACTTTACTCTGTGGAGCCCTGGGCCCGGGACTACCCCAACACACCCCTACCCCCTCGGGATCTGCCCACAGCAGTTCCGCCAAAGAGCAACATACTGGTTACGCTACTATGGGGATATAACCTATGTTATAAATCAAATTATGATCAAGAGTATGATATATTAATATTTAAAAACCTGCTAAAAATGCTATGGAAAATTATACCCGTCTCGACCATATTACGTTTGAAAATAACTGCTAATTAATACATTTGTATTTATTTCAATACTTAAACAAGTACAGTAATATAAAATATTATTTTTTAAGTAAATTCGTACTGAAGTTAACAAAGAGAACTATTTTATTTTAGTTACCCTAGAGCACTATACATGATATTGTGTAGTAACCATGGCAACAGTTTAAGGTTGTACAATGGAAGTATCGACGACAACCAGAGGTGGGGGTTCATATACATCTTTGAGGTACAGATTTTTAGATATTGGTAAGTTGGCGCAAAGCCAAGATGCATTAGACTTCGAGCACGAAGATTCTTAGTTCGAATCCGGCTGGAGCCCACAAATTTTATAATTTAATTATTGAATAAAAATTTGAAAAAAAACTGTATTAACATCAACTGTTATCCCCAATAGGTTAAATTAATTGTATTTGTACTTTATTGAATGAATAATAATTAGCCTATTAGCGATTGAAATTTTTTACAAGATATATATCAGGAGAGTGTAAGCTAAAAGAAGGAATTTAATAATAATTATTGATTTTAAAGGATGTACTTCTAGTTGGTACTGGATTTCAATCTACTAGGAATAAATGAGTTCCACAAATAGAAGAAGAAGAACTACAAACTAATATACATATTCAAACTAATATACTCCTAAATGACAAATTAAAGTGGCCCTAAATGGTGGAATACTATTTCACGTATTTGTTTTACTATATTACAAATTGCTGATGAGAGAAAAGAACTAAAACTAAACCAGCAGGAGTGAGTCATTGGCGAAACAGCTGCGGACCTGATCCGAGCCAGTGAGGGTTTAATGGGGCGCCCTTAAGTAATCCAGGGCATAATAACACCATACAGCAAAAAGCGTGTTCTTTACGGCTCGGAGTCCACTCTAAAATGTTGTATTTAGAGAACAACACACACACACACACACACACACACACACACACACACACACACACACACATATATATATATATATATATATATATATATATATATATATATATATATATATGGGATTTTAATATTATAAAACTGGACTTCCTACTTACAAATTTGTTTGCATAATGCAATCAGTACGAATTTTATTAGATCTACGTACTGAAAAATATAAGTTAGGTCAAAATGTGATGTTTAATACTGAATCAGTCAATCTGTAAGTAATTAACCAATAACTAATTATTTAAAAAAGAAAAAATAACAAAAATTGTCCCACGCTTCTACATTCACAAAGTAAAGGAAAAAGTAGTTCTCATTATAAAATTGTATAGACTTTTCTAGACAAAATTAAATTACAGCAAGTATTTGTTGCATTCAGTCAATGGTATTTACTTCAGAGAACCTGATACGGAACAGGAATTCCGCACTGGTCTAGTTGCATGTCTCGGAACTCGACATGTATATATATATAGGCCTACACTAATACTTTAACGAAGTAATATGATGTAACAATTTGTTAAATACTTTATAATTAAAATAACTTATTTCTATGCAATCCGATAGTTTTCAATTTGATTCATGATATGTTTATATTACCCCTTGTAGGAAGGAGAAAATAATTATTTTTCTTTATTAAAACATAATAACCAGGCTGGGTAGATTGTAATGGTTTTTGCAGATATTGGCGTTGATCTAATGGCATTACGTTTCCGATACTTCAGTTCGTTCTTGAGCTACGTAAAGCAACAACATTTGTATGTCAGTGATGAAGGAAACTCCAATCGGCCCGGAAATTGTTGGAATAGTAAAACACAACACTTTAATTGTAATATATAATTTATGTAATAATTTTCATTAATAAAAGACCATAACCTATAAATCTATTATTTGTAGCAGATTATTAATTAAATTCTATTGTTAATTTAAAGCTGTAGGACTAAATGTGAGTTTTATTATTATTAAATTGTAGGCGAACCGCTATGAAATGGGTACTTGTTTTAGTTCCTTGTTTGTTTGGGTAGAACAGTCCAAGGCCCTAAGCAAAACCATAGTCGTTTGCGAGTACAAGCCAATCGCTTGTAATTTACTATGGCATCTAATCTACTCCAATCTTACTTTTCAACAGATTTAATACTCTGCCACTTTTACCCTTTAGCGACATTTCTGAACAATTTTCTCCAAAAAGCAGATAAAATATAAACAATTTATTCCTGCTTAGATTTCGATAGATTCGGATACTCCTCAATTTTCCTTTTGACACAGAGATAACCTGAGTTTATTCTATTAAATATTACTTGGGTCTATATACTTATATATAAATATTTTCATATATAAACTCATTTCTTTAAAATTGAAAGTTATAAATTAGGATTAGATTCAAGTCCTTCTATAGGTAAAAACATGTAATAATGACTATTCGCCTTATATATACATGGTGTATTTATTAATGTGGAACTGCATTACAAAGTTGTCTGTTTCGCTTATCCACTAAATACAGTAGGGATTTTGTGCTTGCCGATAGAACTATATATTACAATAACTGATAGATAGAAACGGCCACCATGTAAGAGAGTGTAAGCTAAAGTTCAGTCAGTGTTCTCCATCCCTCGCCGGATATATTCGCTATTATGAACCAGTTCTGTGGTGTAAACAATGGTCTAAACTCGTATATCCTCAACCATTAGAAGTGTTGTCTCCCTGTCCCTCTCTTGCCCTCACGTTTCCCCCGCAGTATAAGTTGGTATATAAATACAATTTCAAACTTCCTTGTTGTATTAAAAAGAGGATTAAATTGCAACAAGATAAATTAGACAATAATAGATTGACCACAGGGGTAGCTTATAAAGTTGTTTGTGTAATATGTGAAAAGAGTAAGGCGGGACTTGAAAGTACGAAATATATATCCTTAAATGATACTAAAAACCAAAATATTTTGCCCACGTATGTTATTGATATGAATCACCAATTGGTTGGGAACAATGTTGGAATTAAAACAAGAAAAGTAATAATAACTCAGAGAAACTATGGCGTATTTGTTTATTATTAAAAACCTCTTAAACTAAAAATACTTTCTATTTATTTCCTGATGAACATTTCGATTGCAAAGTAATCATCTTCAGAGGAAATCACTACAAGACTCATTAACAACAAGATACAAGAGGAGTCTATACGCTGTGACGTCAGTTTGAGACATTTCTAAACCAGAATACGTTCAGGTATTGCCCACACTCAATACGTTATAGCAGTTCTAGTTGAGCAGCATTAAAAAAATTAATTCCTATTTATGGAAACCTATAATAACACTGTGTGCACAGAGAAACGCAAGTTTGCATAACGCCGGTGTATAGCCCTGCACAGAAAGTTGCCTTTGGCTCAGTAAGTAGAAATTGAAGAAAAACTAAGCTACGACCAGCATTCTAAAAGACAGTCCTTTCGGTGAAAGGTATCTTTCCTCAACTTTCATCAAAGCCAGTTTTGGTTAATTAAAGAACTATATATAAATACATAGTGTATTGCAGTTCATTATACCATTTCTTCTCGGACAGTGTCACCATGGGTATAATATCGAATGTAAGTACATTTATCAAACAAATTGTAAAAACTACTGTTCAAATTACCAGTAAACTTCTAACGCCTTAATTTCGTGATCTGTTTTTAATTAAAGCTCTATAGTATATTGTTAATTGAAGCTTAACTTGTAAGACTAACATACAAAGGTAAATATTTAAATAATTAGACTCATTTCTAACTACAGTTTACAATTTTACTAAAGTTTCCACGATAGTGTCGTCATTATCAATAAAAGTAGTTCAGTGATAACAGAGTACGATTAATGATGACATCTTGGTTTTAGTCAAAGAGATTCTTGGACATTAGAAGTATTATGTTTCTGAATAAAAATTAATACGTGTTTCCTGCCAAGTTTCTGGTATTTTGTTATTGTACAAATGTATACTTTGCAAATTAGTTACTCATGTTTTCTAGTTGGCTTTATTTAGATTAAATTATTGCGAATTATATTAACTACAATTTGTATTAAAAACCAATTTGTGTTTATTACCCCTTTTTAAAGTTATTATATGTCAACAACACAAAATTTGGGATTTTACTTAATTTAATTTTAGTTTAACCTGCAATATCCCAAAATACACTTACGATTCGGTTCTGAAACCTCTTTTACATGATTAAACAGGCCAAACACCATCAAGAACCTCCCCATTTACACCCTTAATTACCACCTCAAAAGTTAGTACGATCGTATTTCATTAATTCAGTTTATATACTGGCGAAAGCTCTAGTCGACCAATTTTAGAGTATTTCTCTCGGAGTATTCGCTCTTGGAGCATTTCTGGAGGTTTATATGAACTTTTTTTCTTATTTTGCAAATATAAACTTATTTCTAGAAGTACAGAAGGATTTTTATTTGTTTATGATATCATATATCGTATAAATAGTAGAAGTGTTTTAAATATACTTTAAAGTAATTATAACATGTTTTGTGATGTTTTTAATAACTTCTTTTTTACTATATACCGAGAAACTTTTGTTTTTGTGACATATTTGATTCTTCGTTATTAGGTAATAATATTGTACAATGGTAGGCCTCAATACATATCATTATGTCTAGGAGCAAAAATAACTAATACAAAACTTATTGAGAATTAACCTTTTGTACATTTCGATTTGGTCACTTCTCTCCCTACACTGGTTTTCAACTCTTCCTGTTTTACTTTACGTTTCATTTACGTTACTGCCACAATTTTTAAAGATTTCGTCACGTGTTTTAACTTTTTCACTTTGATATAACTCTTGCTGTAATGTGATGTAACTTTTTATATTATGAGATGTAGCTCTGCTATAAATTTTTAAAGATTTCGTCACATGCTTTAACTTTTTCATTTTGATATAACTCTTGCTGTAATGTGATGTAACTTTTTATATTATGAGATGTAGCTCTGCTATAAATTTTTAAAGATTTCGTCACGTGCTTTAACTTTTTCACTTTGATATAACTCTTGCTGTAATGTGATGTAACTTTTTATATTATGAGATGTAGCTCTGCTATAAATTTTTAAAGATTTCGTCACGTGCTTTAACTTTTTGACTTTGATATAACTCTTGCTGTAATGTGATGTAACTTTTTATATTATGAGATGTAGCTCTGCTATAAATTTTTAAAGATTTCGTCACACGCTTTAACTTTTTGACTTTGATATAACTCTTGCTGTAATGTGATGTAACTTTTTATATTATGAGATGTAGCTCTGCTATAAATTTTTAAAGATTTCGTCACGTGCTTTAACTTTTTCACTTTGATAAAACTCTACAAATTTTACAACACATTGTAAATGTTCACTACATTTGTTTATTGCCCCTGCCAGAAAAGCAATCCTGTAACGTGATGATAGGTTCCTCTAGTTTATTAGAGATCGTGATCCAAACTTAAATGCCTAATATAATCCTACTTGCTAGTGACAATCCTTTACCTATCCTTTACGTTTGTTAGCAATGGTATTAGTAGGAGCTATACATCTTAATTCTACTCCGCTTCTTCTTAATGGTATTCTTGCTTTCTCCATTACTTTCATGTTCTTGCACTAAATTCACGTTACACTTTTTTATGTGTTTCATTAGTATTTTTAATGTTCAATACTTACTTCAAATAACTTACTGTGATTTATTAATAATAAATAATAGACAAAAACCTCTAAAATCAAATATTTGCATTCTTGGTGATGTCATGTCTCTGAGGATGGCCATTTGCTAACCGAAATGTACATCACGTTAGAATAGCAATATTTGTGGTTAGACGTTATTGCGTAATATTTATTTATTACAGTATAGTTTTAGCTGATACCATCATAGTTTTCGTAGCGTTTATTTTGTTTGTAAACTTTCAACTTTTGTTAAAAGATCTAATAGTTAAACTTTCTTCTAGACACTATTACTACAAGCTTAGGTTAGATCTATTATTCCTTATTTCTCTTACTATTGGCTTTCTCTTCTTATTTTACTTTTAATGTCAGCTTAGCCTGATACTGGCTTCATCAAACTTATACCCAAATAACGTCTCCTGGAGTTGTCAGTCGTTGAGGCATAAACCCTTACAGGCGGAAGAGAAACTATAGTAATGTGACGTCACATTTCAGACACTCGTCCTCAGATTTACGTAAACGAATTAATGGAGGAATATCAAATACTTCCGAACCTAAAATTGGCGAAAAGTTACCTCTAACCTCTGCTTTATCAGCGCTTTGAAGTTATACTTAAATAATTTTCAAAAGAAATTTATTAAATATTTGCGAAGGTTCAAAGATCATCAATTCAATAACTTGAAAGTTTAAGCTATAAAAGTTTAAAAATGTAGAAAAACATAGGCTTTTTTCGCATAATGAAATTTAAATACACAGACTTTAAAACCCCTAAGCGTGTTAAAATGATAGTAACTATAGAATTGTTGGAGAACTACGAAGAAATACCTCTTACATTTTATTCAAATAAATAAATAATTCACATTAATTTTTTAACAGGAATGTGATTTTGTTTCAGAACATCGTTGCATTTTTGGCAATCACATCTCTCGCACATGCCGTCAAGTACGAACTGTATCAAGACGCAAAACCCACCGAGTACAAGGAAGAACCGTACGATCCTAACCCAGCTTACAAGTTCGAGTACGAAGTCAAGGACGAACACACGGGAGATGTTAAAAGCCAAGGGGAAACTCGGGAAGGAGACTCTGTGAAAGGCTTTTACACTGTATTGGAATCCGATGGGTCGAAGCGCACTGTACACTACACAGCTGATCACAAGAACGGCTTCAACGCAGTTGTGCACAGGGAGCACAACACACACCCTCAGGCGAAACACGAGGAAGTAAAGTATGGGTCGTTCGAGTACGAAGCACCTAAATATGCTCCGAAGTATTATGCAGATGTCAAATACGAACAACCTAAACAGGAAATCAAGTACTACGACATACCAAAGTATGAAGGTCCTAAGTACGGCGCGACCAAGTACGAATCAGTCAAGTATGGAGATCGTAAATACGTCCCGTACCATTACGAGAGCATTAAATACGAACAGCCAAAATACGAAATCAAAAACTACCAGCCAGCTAAGTACGAAGCACCGAAATATGAAGCCCCGAAATATGAGGTGTATAAATACCAACAGCCTACGTATGAGGCCCTCAAGTATGAAGCCCCAAAATACGAGGTACATAAATACCAACAACCTAAAAATGAGGCCCCTAAGTATGAAGCCCCAAAATACGAGATATATAAATACCAACAACCTAAAAATGAGGCCCCTAAGTATGAAGCCCCAAAATACGAGGTATATAAATACCAACAACCTAAAAATGAGGCCCCTAAGTATGAAGCCCCAAAATACGAGGTATATAAATACCAACAACCTAAATATGAAGCCCCCAAGTACATAGCGTCTGTGGAACACTCCATACCACAAGAGAAGAACGTAAAGTTCGAAGCACCCAAACATCAAGCGCCAAAATTTGAGACGCCTAAGTTTGAAGAGCCTAAGTATGTTGTACCTGTCAAATACGATTTGAAAAAACTGAAATATCCCAGCTACGGGACACCCAAATATGAATTTCCAAAATACGAATTTCCAAAATATGAATTTCCAAAATACGAATTTCCAAAATACGAATTTCCAAAATACGAATTTCCAAAATACGAATTTCCAAAATATGAATTTCCAAAATACGAATTTCCAAAATACGAATTTCCAAAATACGAATTTCCTAAGTACGAAATTCAGAGCTATAAATCCGGTAAATACGAGCCATTCTCATACGACGAAATGCCGAAAGTGAACTTTGTAAAGTATGCTCCAAAATATCAAGTCGCAGAAAAGAAATACGAAATTCCAGAAACGAAATACATGAAATACGAAGAGCCTAAAGAGGCATATGCATTCTCGAGAATAGAGTACACAACCAGTTTAGAACATAAAAATAGCAACGTAGGTTCGTATTAGCGTAAGGCAAAATGTAATTGCAAAAATGTAAGTTTGCGCCAGTATTTGTCTATATCATGTACCTTATTTAAAAGTAAATGTAATAAATATTAAATGTATAAATGTATATTAAACAAGTGTGTATAAGCTTTAACGGCGTGAAAAGTGAAAACTGTTTATAGAAAAAAAATATAATAAATTATGAAAATAAAATAGTGTTTATCATAATCTATTTCCCTGTAAACATAAGCTCTCGTTTTATGAACGGATATTCTTGTGTTTTGTCAATGCGATACGTGTTCAAAATTCAATGCAGTTTATTTAAAACTAGAAAAGTATTTTGAAGTAGGGAAGGGAAGAGAAATGCTGCATGGAATTTCACCAGTTAATGACCATTATTTAAAATGGACATAAATATTCGGTCTTTAACCACTTCTCCCGAATAGGTCTAAGAGTTTAGCTAGTGACGGATGTGTAACATTCCTCGTAGCAATGTAACCATCCATAACCGTCTAAAGCGGATAATATCGTAGGGTTTAGGGTAAAGTACCTCTCCTACTGGCATTAGTACAGATAGATAATTAATAAAGAGAAAATAAACTACTGATAATTGAAGCGCACGTATCTCAATAAGTGACGTTTGTATAAATGGGAAACTCGCGCAACACAGAACCCATTAGAGGACATCTGTCTGACGAGTGGGCACTTTGTAGATAAAAATAATTAATCCAATATTGCTTAGGTAAATAATCCATCAAAATAGAAAGCTATGCGTTTACAATACTGGTTGACCGAACTTCCTGTGCGATATAATAAATAGGAAATGCAGACAGGTTACGTGTCATGACAGAGTTATCTGTTTTAAGAAAACGAGTTTAACAGCTTACATAAAGATAACTGGCTATTTCCTGCTGATTCACTGTAACTTTTATCAGTTGGAACAATGCCATGTCCCGTGCCTAGTATTAATACGATTAATCGTGATTTAATAAACTACCATTTAATATGTAGAAAAACTTAACTACTTAGGATACATATCTTTAGTTTTAGTTATTTCCTAGTATTATACTGGAATAAAGCACATGTTAAAAAATAATAATAATAGAATAAATAATAATTGGTAACGATGTATGAAATATAAGTGATTTTTGTTAATGGAAAATTATTGAGTACAATACATTTGTTTTGTACACGACTATTGTTTCATGGTCACGTCCTTCATGAACGCAAGTTACAAATACAAGTTAGCCAATTACACAAAATTACTTTATTATGTTCTAGTATAATAAAAGGAAAGCATTATTATAGTTAAGCAAAATATTGTACAAGTATATAATTTCGGAATCTCCCTTTACACTACTTTTTTGTTTTAGCGAAAAACCAATTGTTCAAGTGTTTATTGTCTACGATCACAGTATTTTGAATAAATAGCCCAAACGTACCAACACATAAATCTGAGATTGGTTTGAATCTATCTCTATTGGATAGATTGGTTTCTATTGGAAACGTAATGTAATTAAAAGACGGGCATATTTTCTTTAAGATGAAAACATAAAATAGCCCCAGTATGGGATTTAAGGAAAGATCATGGACGCAAGATTATGCATGAGATAGAAGCCTCAAAAACACAACCTAGAGTGAAGTATAGGGTCTGTTATACAAAAACACAACCTAGAGTGAAGTACAGGGTCCGTTATACAAAAACGTATTCATTATAAACAATTAATATACAAAAACAATATTAAGTCAATACCTATTCAGGTCAATCAAGGAAAATTCTATTTTACTTACATTTAATAAATAATCACAATTATTATAAATAAAGTAACATAACCTATACGTTAAAACACCTGTTCCACCACACAACCTATAACATAGAATCAGCGGTTTTATGAAATCAGATGTTACCACTTATTTTAAGCCAAATGACACGAATAACTAGATTGCATACCTTGCCCCTTTTGTGAAAAGTTTTTGTCTCGTATAAAACTAAAATTAATTCATTAAATTTAAGGAATGACCATTTATTTGAAGAAACTGTATTAACAACAAGTGTCATCCACTACAAGTTTAAAAAACAATTAATTTCAACTTGAGAAGATGAATTAAACGCATTCTATTACCAATTGAAAATTTGAAAAAGATATAATATATATAGATAGAATGTGAAATAATAGTAGAAATTGCAAAAAAAAAAAAAATACATACTATAATTATACTTTAGTGCACTCAATAGTATAAATTATATCTCGTAATATTATGTATACACTGCATTATATTTGTTCTTTATGTTTATACGGTTATTAAATAGTGATGTATAAACTCCGACAAATCGCTGTGAATAATATTTAAAATTTGTTTCTTATATTTTTTTTGTCGATTATATTATTTTAGGTTGTCGTATGAATAAAATATAAAAACCAACTCATTATACGTGGAATCGTCTTTCACGGTCCAGCCCAGGGCTGATCTATAGCCATACTTAGGGACAATTCCATCGAGCGAGCACAAGCACTTTTAGTACATTTCGCAAAACTTATTTAAACCAATATATTCATTTAAAATGGAACCATTTATAAACTATAAAAATAAGGTTTTAAACATTTCCTAACATAACCTAAATATAATAATGGTATACAATATAATACATTTTAAAAAATTATAAAATCAAACATCTTGTTAAAATAGTATTTCCCCCACATTGAGAATTATTATACCTGCATACAAAAGGTTAATAAAACAAAAGAAACCTGCAATGGAAGTTGGACACTAGTGCTCCCAGCGGATAATAAAGGCATTATCCACTCCAGAGTAACAACGACTACAACAGTCCGTTATGGAATGAACGCATCATCTCTCTTGCTGGGATGCTATTTTTCCTGTATTCCATAACATCTGGGTATTAATTGATTAGATCATAGACAGGAAAATAAAACTTAATTAAAATGCATGTTTTAGATTAAATATTTCCTGGATTTTATTGGCCGTGACGATTGCAAATTTTTAACGTTTTTGTTAACTAATTAACGTCTTACCAAATTTGACATTTGAAAAAATTATTGCAATTAACATTCTCGATAGCAACAGACGATCTTCGTCAGTGTATTGGACATTAAAACTAAAATGTCCCAAAAACAACCGATGAAGTCATATGTTGCTGCTTACAGTTAAAGCGGTTTTCAAATTACCGCATCCAGTATAAAAAGAAGTTTTTAATATTCCAAATATAACGTAAATATAACAAAGGTATAAAAAATATTAAATTTTAAAAAATTATAAAATCAAACATCTTGTTAAAATAGTATTTTCCACACATTGAGAATTATGATCACATGCCTCCAAAAGTTAATAAAACAAAGGAAACCTGCAATAATGTATGCAATGGAAAACAGTGGTGCTCGCAGCGTATATTAAAAGAATTAAGTATTAGCTGGATATATTAAGTAAAAATTACTATTTTATTACAAGCGATATTTACCATACATTTCGTATTAAAGATAACATTGTCTTATTAAAAGACTTAGTCCGTATGAGGAGAGAGTACAGACATTTTTACTTGTTAAGACCATTATACAGAGACTTGAAGGGTAAATAAAAGGGTCAAGGTTAAGCAAATATTTTAAGACGTTTTCCAGTTAAATACGATTACAGAGAAGTTTCAAAGTAACGGCAGAAATAACAAAGCTAGAGGCAACAACACACTAACCTTTTGGGATAAGGCAGGAGACGTTAGAGGTCGAAATAGAAAAACATATACAGATATCTCGACTTTAAGTCAGGGCTAAAGAGTCATTTTTAACGTAATTGTAAGAGTATAAGTTCGAGATTAGGTCGTAGGTTAAGATACGTTTCGAAACTAGAAACAAATTATAGAGAGGTTTTCAAGTTAATGTAGGAGTATAGAGACATTTCGAGATTAAGATATGGCTTCAGATACGTTTCGAAATTAGAACCAAATTGTAGAGATGTCTACAAGTTAATGTAGGAGTATAGAGATATTTTGAGATTAAGACATGAGTTAGGATACGTTTCGAAAGTAGAACCAAATTATGGAGACGTTTTGAAGTTATTGTGGGAGTATAGAGACATTTCGAGATTAAGACA
>JBAIZL010000216.1:0-87500 GCA_036971475.1 Prosapia bicincta | reverse complement strand
AAACAATGTATGTAATATATTTAAAGTTTTACTCCACTTAAAAATGTGAATAACGTGAACAGAAACGAGTAAGCCCAGTAAGAACAATAAAAATACGATAATAACATTTAAAAGGTTATTACCATTAAAAGTGTTCATACGACGCGACGGTAGATACTTCTCATTAAGTGTTACCAACATGTAACTTTTAGTTTTATTAGTTTAGGGTTTATAATTACATACGTGTAGAAACATTATATAAACGCTCCATCTCTTAAAGTTAACAAGCGTAAACATGAATTTATCTTTACGGCTACGTCAGTATATATAAATGTCAGTATTAAGCAAATTAGTGGCATTTGCATGCTATCAATTTAACTTGTCAACATTAATTCGTCCATTAAGAGATAAGTTAAGAAAGAATATTAGTATTTCTTATTAACCGCGATGTTTGACAAGTGCTTTCTGTATTTGTACTGCAGAATTAAATGTATTTCTGTTTGGAGTGTTTGAATCTGTTCGGAGTGTTCAGCTCTTCCCATCAATTATTGGATGTTTTACCAAAAGTTTTAAACATTCCTCGGCCTAATAAATTTGCTAAAACGTTTATCTAACCATAAATACTAATCCCCCGTTTTCATGGCGGCAATGATTCGATCAATGTAGACAATATGTTTGAGTTTACTTTCGTGAAACAGTATTTTTCAATTCGTTCTATTAGTTCACGCTCTTCTAATATCCTGTTTAAAATCTCGATCGTTATTAAAATAATTTTTTTCATCCAAACAAGTTCAAATACATTTTTTTTAAACTCTTAATAGACGACACTTGATGATTTAACACAGAGTTTTTCAATTATTATTGACTAAAAAGGGGCATTGTATGCAATACAGTTTTTTCGTCACATTTGGCTCGCAATAAGTGATAACATGATTTCATAAAACAGCTGATTTTAGATTATGTAGGAGAACAGCTGTTTTAACCCACGGATTATATTACTTTATTTATAATAATTAAAATTAACTAATAAACTGTAACTCAAATTAAAAATTTTCTTTGTTGACCTAAGTAGGAATTGACTTCAAATAGGGACATTCAAGCTCCAATGGCGTTGCTCACAATTACGATATAGCATTATGCAGTCGTTCCTATTGGGAGAGAAGTGGAGAGGCGCAAGAGGAAGCGTCACACTCCAGATACGCAGGAACACAAAGGAATGCATTTGTTGCAGTTATATATACCTTGGCGAAGATGGACTATCAATCAGTGTTAAAGATTCACTTCATCATGCTCGCAGCTTGGGTAAGTGATCAGTAGACTATACTATACGGTCTTATTTGTGAATGAACTACAGTAACCAGAAACATAAAGTCTTAAAGTCAATTCCTACTTAGGTCAACGCAGAAAATTATATTTTAGTTTCTTTGTATTAAATAATTATAATTATTACAAATAAGGTAACATAACCTATGCGTTAAAAATGTTGTTCTACCACATAACCTATAACATAAATCAGCTGTTTTATGAAATTACTTTATCACTTATTTTAAACCAAATAGGACGAAATAACTACATTGCATACCTTGCCCCTTTAGTGAAAAGTTGTTCTCTCGTATAAAACTTATATTAACTTATTAAATTCAATTAAAGATTAATATATGAAAAACTGTATTATTATGAAGTACCATCCTCTAAAAGTTTTAAATGAAGGTATTTGAACTTGAGTGGATGAATAAAAAGTACTTTATTAACATTTGAAAATTTGAACAAGATAAATTAAAAATCTTTCAAAAACAAGAATACTTTTAATGAATATATTTATTCAAAGCTTTTCGCCGATATATGTATATATATATATATATATATATATATATATATATATATATATATATATATATATATATATATACACATAATGAGAGTGCGAGCTAATAGAAGCAATTTAAAAGTACTAACCCAATGGAACATAGATGAAACTACTACACTAAGTTACTTGTCCATTACCTGTAGATTTGGTAGCTTTAGTTTAATTTTGTAATAGTAATATTATTTTACTGTTATAAACACTTTTAAATGAGTTAAAGCAAATAATTTTTATAAAAAGAAAGAAATAAGCATTTTAATTTACTCACTTTTATAATTTCAAAAATAAGTTAAATAAATACACATCAGTAATTTTCTTAGTATTGTTTCGAAGAACTTACTAGAAGATGGAAAAGGTTTAATAATCATGGAAAAAATTATAACCTTCATAAGGAGGTTTAATTATCTCCTTATGGAAATTATTTAAAATCGTAAAGCATACATACACTTTAATTATATGTTTACTTTTAAAAATATTGGCACGATGATGTACAATTTAGACCCGCCAGCAACCATTAATGATCGTAACTTTTCTTGCCGCTTCCAGATTGTATTTTTATCAGCCGTCATGTCGCTCGCCAATGCGGGCTACGCTGGCGCCATCTACGAAGGCTACAAGGAAGAGGAACAGCAACCCGCCCGGCCTTACAGCTTCGAGTACAAAGTGCAGGACGCTCACACCGGCGACGTGAAGACCCAACAGGAGAGCCGGGAAGGAGACGTGGTGTCGGGCAGCTACAGCTTGATCGAGGCCGACGGTTCCACTCGCCTCGTGACCTACACGGCCGATCCTCACAACGGATTTAAAGCCGTAGTGCACAAGAAAGGCGCTGGATATTCCTTTGATTACGGACAACAAACCTACAAGTACTAAAGAAACATTGACAACTGTGTAAATTATTTGATATAAAAATAAAACGGGTAATTTTTGCAATAATTTCTTTTTAACAATATTTTGGCTCCAAAATTAAAGGATTAAAGGTTTCGTTGTATATGCCTATTTTAAGGACCTGATAAGTATATTGAATCGACGATTAAAATCCAATTTATTCTCAATTACGTAAGGCGAAATTCTGAAATCTATGCTTATAAATATACTAGGCATAAAAAACTTTGATACAAGTATATTGAAGTTTCTTTGGAGTATATATGACTAGATTGGAGTATTTTGCAATTACAAATTGTTAAAGGCAAAATATTTCCCTAAAGAATTTAATTGATGAGTGCTTTATATAAAATGATACTTCTTTTTTATTTTTAGGGGATGATTTACTAACTTTCTGAATTTATTGAATCGATTTCGTCTACGTCGAAATTTCACATAACCTAATGGAATTTTTATGTTTCTACTGATATTTAACTGTAACGTTTTCACACAATAGCCATTATTATTAATAACGGTTCTAAGTAACTGCATCTTCTCTTCTTCTCGTTTTAAGACATCCATCATTGCCGCTGCTTTGCTCTAAAACCATACACCTTCTTTTTCACTTTTTACATTATCTTTTATACTTTGTCTGGATTTTCGTTATAAAAAAACCAAAATTGTTTTATATTTTGCATGGGTTATTGATTTGGTGAAATAATATTTAAATATTGTAAATTTCTATATTGCAACGTTACTCAATATAGATTAGATAATGATCCCATCAAAAATGATATTCTCCTATAATTATTGAAATGATAAGCCTTTCGTTAACATAATACAATTAAGAAGGTTCAATCTGGTGATTGAATAAAATTTACACGTAAATGGTATTGCATTATAGTTTTATCCACATTGGCAGTTCATACAAGTCTTCAGTTTTACAACAACAAACATTATTACATAAATAAATCAAAAACTGTCCCTGGCAATCAATTAAAAGTTGGTTAAAATAAGCAATAAAACACCTCACTCTAGAAGCCGACAAGACTTTATATAGGGCCTACACTTTATAAAACTAAAAATGGTAATTCTATCGCATTAAAAATATAACCTTTTACAATACAGCCTAAAACTATACGGGCAGGATAGTTTCCCTGGTAGCAAAGCAAAACTACGGCCAACTATCCCCGACCTAATGAGAGACCAGACATTCCCCACACACAATATATTATGGTAGTATTGGGCGAACACCTACATAATACACATGAAATCTCAGTATCAATATTCTTGACATATTCAATAAGCCCTGCTTATTTTACTTACAGCTGTCGCTAATTAAATGTTAAAGGACCCTATGAAACAGCTTAGGCTGAGGTTTATGTTAAATATCTTACGTTTTTAAAACCCAAAATGTTAATTTCAGTTTCCCCTAGGCTTTACATGTCTATGAAATAAACGGTAACCGTCAAAGGTTTTATCTTATTGCATTGTTTGCTTAAGGAAGACAAGAACACAGGACGCCACTCAGGTTTAATTTCTTCCCTCACCACCAAGTATTTCCTGACGAAGAAGCGTACTACTCCAGACTATGACAGGTAACACTCTTCAGTAGACTGCACGCACAAACATGCTACAATAGACACTCACCACTGGCTCAGGCCATCTTCACAGGCATTCGCACAGATTTCTCTTGCATTACAGAATGTATTGTTATTTCATCACCCCCAAGTATTTCCTGACGAAGAAGCGTACTACTCCAGACTATGACAGGTAACACTCTTCAGTAGACTGCACGCCACAAACCTGCTACAATAGACACTCACCACTGGCTCAGGCCATCTTCACAGGCATTCGCACAGATTTCTCTTGCATTACAGAATGTATTGTTATTTCATCACCCCCAAGTATTTCCTGACGAAGAAGCGTACTACTCCAGACTATGACAGGTAACACTCTTCAGTAGACTGCACGCACAAACATGCTACAATAGACACTCACCACTGGCTCAGGCCATCTTCACAGGCATTCGCACAGATTTCTCTTGCATTACAGAATGTATTGTTATTTCATCACCCCCAAGTATTTCCTGACGAAGAAGCGTACTACTCCAGACTATGACAGGTAACACTCTTCAGTAGACTGCACGCCACAAACATGCTACAATAGACACTCACCACTGGCTCAGGCCATCTTCACAGGCATTCGCACAGATTTCTCTTGCATTACAGAATGTATTGTTATTTCATCACCCCCAAGTATTTCCTGACGAAGAAGCGTACTACTCCAGACTATGACAGGTAACACTCTTCAGTAGACTGTACGCCACAAACCTGCTACAATAGACTCTCACCACTGGCTCAGGCCATCTTCACAGGCATTCACACAGATTTCTCTTGCATTACAGAATGTATTGTTATTTCATCACCACCAAGTATTTCCTGACGAAGAAGCGTACTACTCCAGACTATGACAGGTAACACTCTTCAGTAGACTGTACGCCACAAACCTGCTACAATAGACTCTCACCACTGGCTCAGGCCATCTTCACAGGCATTCACACAGATTTCTCTTGCATTACAGAATGTATTGTTATTTCATCACCACCAAGTATTTCCTGACGAAGAAGCGTACTACTCCAGACTATGACAGGTAACACTCTTCAGTAGACTGTACGCCACAAACCTGCTACAATAGACTCTCACCACTGGCTCAGGCCATCTTCACAGGCATTCGCACAGATTTCTCTTGCATTACAGAATGTATTGTTATTACATCACACCCAAGTATTTCCTGACGAAGAAGCGTACTACTCCAGACTATGACAGGTAACACTCTTCAGTAGACTGTACGCCACAAACCTGCTACAATAGACTCTCACCACTGGCTCAGGCCATCTTCACAGGCATTCACACAGATTTCTCTTGCATTACAGAATGTATTGTTATTTCATCACCACCAAGTATTTCCTGACGAAGAAGCGTACTACTCCAGACTATGACAGGTAACACTCTTCAGTAGACTGCACGCCACAAACCTGCTACAATAGACACTCACCACTGGCTCAGGCCATCTTCACAGGCATTCGCACAGATTTCTCTTGCATTACAGAATGTATTGTTATTTCATCACCACCAAGTATTTCCTGACGAAGAAGCGTACTACTCCAGACTATGACAGGTAACACTCTTCAGTAGACTGCACGCCACAAACCTGCTACAATAGACACTCACCACTGGCTCAGGCCATCTTCACAGGCATTCGCACAGATTTCTCTTGCATTACAGAATGTATTGTTATTTCATCACCACCAAGTATTTCCTGGCGAAGAAGCGTACTACTCCAGACTATGACAGGTAACACTCTTCAGTAGACTGCACGCACAAACCTGCTACAATAGACACTCACCACTGGCTCAGGCCATCTTCACAGGCATTCGCACAGATTTCTCTTGCATTACAGAATGTATTGTTATTTCATCACCACCAAGTATTTCCTGGCGAAGAAGCGTACTACTCCAGACTATGACAGGTAACACTCTTCAGTAGACTGCACGCACAAACCTGCTACAATAGACTCTCACCACTGGCTCAGGCCATCTTCACAGGCATTCACACAGATTTCTCTTGCATTACAGAATGTACTGTTATTCCATCACACCACCAGGAATAGCCTGGTCACTGTGTCTTACTAAATATATCAAACGTAATCGTTGTGGATATAAATTTTCCATGAAAAAAAATTTAACTGTTTTAAGAATATAGTTAATTAACACATTATTTCTCATTCATTATTTATAACTTCTTTCATATCCGCAAATAATTTTATTGTTCCTTAATTAAAGTTATTTAATTCTTTACGCTCAGTGAATTGAGCTAAAAAGAATAGCAGGCAACGTTGGTCTTAGTTTTCTGTACATTGTGTAATTAAGGTATTTATAATTCTAGTTATTCTAAGCCATTATTATATAATACTTGTTACTAAAGTATTACAACAGAAAAAACAAAAGCAATTCATACAAAAAAAAAACATAGAAAAAAAGATTAAACTAGAACGAAAGAACCACGAAACGTACTATATGTTCTAAAATAATGCACATATTAGGGCCTATAATAAAAATTATACCATCCAAACATAGACCAGGGCTTTAGAGTGAATCTACCTTCAGGCCATTTAAAGATGGCTTTGAAATGATAAATTCCTTTTTTGGATCACAAGGGAAGTTATTACAGAGCACAGGACGCAAAGTAAAAGTAAGGTTAATGTCAAGGATAACCAATAGACTTCTTATGTATGTCTGTGCTTATATTCTGCCAATAGGTCCTTTCTTCGTAATAATATTTCGTGCGATAAAATCGTGTTCTAGGCGTTGCTACGTACGCTCCAGGTCTTGCTACGTCCGCTCTAGGCGTTGCTACGTACGCTCTAGGCATTGCTACGTACGCTCTAGGCGTTGCTACGTACGCTCCAGGCGTTGCTACGTACGCTCTAGGCATTGCTACGCACCCTCTACACTTTGGCCGGCACACCCTCCAGTGCCACAACCTAATTTCTTTGTGGACCTGGTAAATTTCCTTCCTGACACACATATTTAGTGTCCACAGAAGGAATCTCCACTCAGTGTATATAACACGCCCCACACACTTGCCTTAAGCTTGATGGACATTGCGTTGCAATCTGACTGTTTATGCAAACGCCAGTCTGAAATCTGTTCTGTAAACAATGTTATACAATTTGGTATAAATGGATTGTATTAATCTGAGAAAACAAGTCAACGTGTTACAGCAACGTTTCCGATTTCAATGATCGTTTCGACCGATTGGCAGCTTCGTCAAGAACAGAGTCAATAACACCTAATGAGCTTTGAGGGTATGTAGCGACGTTAGTCAAGTCAATGTGTTTATTCATTCCACTATACAGAACAAACACCTGACAGCTTGCACAAGAAACTCCATATACCTGCTTGCTATACATGACAGCTGTTTTAAGATAGAGAAATCGTATAGAAGGAAACCGGACGATATCGCCGGATTCAGACTCACAAGTCGTGTTAACGTAAGTATAAAAAAACAAAAACAAGTACGATTATTTAGACAGTTGTGACTTTCTAAATATCTCACAATTTCAAATATTTGCGTTGGTAATTTTGTCATCGTTTTAAATATTTTTGAAACGTAATTTGTAACTACGAGAATTTGTTTACCCAAGTAATATAAGCTGACGTTACTATTTACAAATACAGAGAGTTGGGACTTTTGGGGAAATTATATAAACGTTTCCTACGAGTTACAAAATTTCCATTACATACTACCATGATATATTTTTCAAATCACTAATTAAAAACAAACAATACTATGTCATTTTGTTTGTATGGTATTTTTATCTACAAAAAAGATACTAATCGACCGTTAGAAACACACGTTTTAAAATTAAGAATACCATAATATCGCTAGAGTTGCTTTAATAGCCTCCATCTTATTCAGAAGATATTTAGATGCATATAACACTTTCTAACAATAATCACTACCACTTACTGATGACGGTGACATCGTTACCGAAACTAGTCTAAATAAATAACCTAGTATCTAGTGAGACATCGAGTATACGCTGGTAAATAGTTTTAAAATGTAATAATCACTACCGAAACTAGTCTAAATAAATAACCTAGTATCTAGTGAGACATCGAGTACACGCTGGTAAATAGTTTTAAAATGTAATAATCACTTTAAATTGTATTATAAGATATTAAAAAATCTATATTTTTAAACATTATTCCACAAACAATATAAACTTCATTTACTAGTAAATCTTTCTTAGTTTCAACATGTAGTTAAGGCCCCCAGTTTTATTAGTATTAATTTATACTACCTATAATAAAACTACTATTACTACTAATTAATAAAACACCTACTTTATAGTAGTTTTATTAAAACTACTACATTTTATGCGTCGCAGTTAAATAGGTTTTTGTGTTTGTAATTTTTATTTAATTTTGAATCTTAGAAGTTTTGTATTTAATTGGGGAATCACCTTTTGGAAACTGAAAGTTAGTAGAGCCTTCAACAAATATATGCTAACAAATACTCCGACTGTAGTGGAACTTTGCTACAGACGGTTCTAGTTGACGGAATAACCTGGAATTAAGTTATATAATTCAACATTATAATAATTCAAAAAAAAACTCAATATTGCATAAACAGTTTTGACCCAAGCTTGTAAGAAATGGTAAATATTTATGATTTTATAATAAGGCATACTGAAACACAAAATGTATATATGTTACATAACTCGATTGCTTTATATCTCCCTTGTAAAAATAGCTTTTTACGTAACTCTATACACGTCAAGTCATCCCCTACAAAAATCCTAAAATTTCTGTACCTCTTGATGAATACACCCTCTACTTACAGGTCTCATGTTTGCATTTTACCTTGTATAAGTTCGCAACCCTTTGCCGACGAAAGTCACGCCTGATAATCCCATTTAAGTACAAAGAAAAACTCTGAAAATATTTCAGTAATTTCATTTGTAAATAGCATTAAATAACACACAATTTTAAAATAAATTTGTTCCATATTTTACCAAAACTACTAAAGCATACACCTTGAAATTGCGAATATGTGATAGGACAAAGGTGACCGAAAGACATGTCGGGGAGGTAGGCGTTGGCCGTGTCAAGTGAAAGGACAATTGGCGAGCGGAACGGCCAATGTTTTAGAGGGAGCAATTATTAGAATTTGTTGCCGAAGTTAGAGTATTTAAACACATTCTCATTGTTAACAGCATCAGTTCTTGTTTGTTCAACGCAACGGAGCATAGCAATGGCTTGTAAGGTAATTATATCAGGGTTTTTCCAGCGGTGAAACGTCGTGTAGCTACATTTTGAAAGGATACAAAAACACACCCTTATACTTATTATTGATATTTCATTTTATACTGCAATGAAAAAAACTAGACTGCTATTATTTGTAAACGTAAAACAACAAAACATTTTGTTAAAAATTGTTTCATATTACGATATAAATTAAGAGTTACACTTGAATTTCTTGTGTTATATTTCTCCGAGTGTAAACATGAATTATAAAATTCTAAGAAATGTTAACAAATATTTTTCCATCCAATGTAAGAACAAAAAACAACAATAATAGTAAACAAATCGAAATTTGTTTTAATCAGAATTATAAACAATGAGTTTATAATTGTAGTAGAGAAAATATTTATAGAATTAATTATTTTAGATAAAATAAAACCTCTACACACAAATACCAGTAACATAACATTTTAAAAGCAAATGCCTTTTAAAACAATACGTTCTAAATTACTTTAAATAGAAACCTCATTTCTATTGTTTTGTTATTAAACATTAAAACTGTTCATTATATTTAAAGATGTAAATGAGAATTAGAAGTAAACACACTAAAATGTCACGACAAATGTTTTGTATGAAAGAAAAATTTGACAATACTGGGGAAAGTAATAATTATGGACGCAGAAGTACATAAATATAAATTCATTTTTATATGTTGATACAAAATATCAATTGCTCAAATAATTGCTGATTATAACTAATGATTATTACACATAAAACCAGTGACTTTGTAAAGGTTAGAGTGTTAGGGACAATGGCAAAGTAGATAAAATAGTAAGGCACCAACGATCTTAAAATACAAATTTCTTTAACACAAATCTAACTTAGAATATAAGATATAAAAAAAAACATATTTAAATAAAATATCTATTTATAACATTACACTCTATAAATCAAAACCTAATCTATATCGTCAATTTATAAATATAAAAATGATTCATAATAAATAAAATGTATTATAGGAATTGAAATTTACAGCAATAATGTTTCTCGAAACATTTTACCCCCCTAAGTAGTATTAAACAAAGTTTGGAGAAGAAATCATTATTATCCCTAACAAAAATAAAAACGCGTTGCTATATTTTGTTAAAAAATGTCAATCCCTCTTGTAGTTACTTCAACACATTGACGGCAGTAAAGTTTACTGGTGCCCGAATCTGTATTCTAAGGCCGCCTGGGGGGGGGGGGGGTCAGGCGTGACCAGCAGCGTAGACTTTATATCAAGTTTTATATGAGGTAATATTTTACTATCTATACTTTTGAATTGTTGCCAAAAAAATATTTACCTAAACAAATAGAACAATTTGAAAATAAAAGTTTTAATTTAAAATTTCTAGCTTTTAATTTAATAAGATCGTATAAAATGTTAAAAATATTTTATACATATTGAATAAGTAATTAAAAATTCTCTTGTATAATTAGTAAACAAACCTTATGCGCCAAAATAAACAGTTCTCAAACTAAATCAGCTGTAGTTGCCTTCTGATCAGCTGAGTTAACTTTTGATTGTTACCATTTGAGGTTAATTTTTGCTGACAGCGCTAACTAATGCAGATAAAACTATGTAAATAGAATAAAATAAAATGGGATAATACCTTACAACTGTTTCAGTAGTGCATATTTTGGCGCTTAGGGTATAATTGCAGTGAAATTTGCTACATGAAACCACTCACTACAAATCCAGGTAATGTTATCAGGTGTTAGGATCATGGCGAAGTAGATAAAACAGTAAAATATGTGAGGAACTGTTACTCTTACAAAACCACAATTTTATTTTGTTGTGCAGTTGATCGTCTTGGTCGCCATGTTGGCGGCTGCGAACGCAGGCTACTTCCCAGCACCAGCTCCTGCCGCAGTAAGCTACTCTGCGCCGGCAGTGCGAGCACCTCCTGCATACCGCCCCGCCGTGGTCGCTGCTCCAGTGTACCCTGCCCCTGCTCCTGCGTACCCTGTCCCTGCTCCCGCTTACCGCCCTTACGTTGCACCTGCTCACGCTCCAGCCCCACGCGTTGAACCCTACGACCCCAACCCGCACTACACCTTTGACTACAACGTACACGATGCCCACACCGGAGACGTCAAGAGCCAGTCCGAGAGCAGGGAAGGGGACGTAGTCCACGGCAGCTACAGTCTGGTCGAGCCTGACGGATCCACACGCACCGTAGAGTACACAGCTGATCCTCACAATGGGTTCAACGCTGTGGTGAAGAAGTCACCTGGTGCTCATCCCGCACCGGCACCCGCTCCCGCATATCCTGCGCCAGCATACCATGGTTAGATATTCGTTCACATAATTTATTAGAGCTTCTGTATTCATTTTGTAAATAAATTACATTTTATAGTAAACCTGTTGCACTTGCGAGTTTATTCCATAACACTTTCTGCTTAGTTATACATCATTGTCTCAAAGAGCATCATAATTTGAAAAGTTTCATTTTTCAATACGTTACTAACTAATATAGGCCTATTTATCAACCAGGTCTCATCTTGCAGGAGATATTGATATACGGTATAAAACCTTTTGTACAAAGGTTTGAAACAAGTAATATGTATTACATATATGTGTATATATATATATATATATATATATATATATATATACACACATATAAAAAAGAATTTTAAGTAAATATGAGATTGAGTGGTAACCATGGTAACAGTTTGATGCTATAGTATGGAGGTTTCGAGGACAGCTATATGGGGGGGGGGAGGAGAAATACATATACATCTTTGAGGAAATACGTTTTTAGGTATTGAAAAATTGGCGATTTGCCAAGACGCGCTAGACTTCGAACATGAAGATTCTCCGTTTGAATCCGGCTGGACTCCACAAATTTTATAATTTAATTATTGAATAAATATTTGAAAAAACTATATTACATCAATTATCATCTACTATAGGTTTAAACAAATGTTTTAGATCTTGATTGTAGGAATAAAAACGTATTTTATTAACGATTGGAAATTAATACAAGATGAATATCAGGAAAAAGTGAGCTAATAGAAGGAATTTTAAAAAGAAATTAATAATGTTAAATTTTATTTGTATAGAAAATTAACTGTTTTTATTAACGTATTTACAAACATATTCATTTTCCAACTCCGAAACTTGGAATTTAATATGACGATAGTTGAAGAAAAGTCACAATTAATTAGGTATGAATTTTTGTTTCGTAATAAAACGTAAAAAATAAATTCACGCGTTTCAATGACAAAGTTATCATCTTCAGTTGGACGACATTCACGTGTCAGTTAATGTCACTACCGCGACCAATAATATAAAAGTACAATAATTTCTGTGAGTGTGTTCAATAATTACCTCTGCACAGACGCCGAGCTTGAATCTTATTACAGCATATACTTTTGTTACACTAGCATATTATGTTTAACAAAATTATCTAGTATAACGTGATATGAAGAAGTAAGTTAACAAAATATATAAGTAAACACGGATAGAGCGTGTTTTAATGATGAGTTTCACTCACAATTTGAACTGATACCTGGTTACCTGATACCTGGGACAAACTGGAAGTAATGCAAAAATTACAAATTGATGGGTACATAATCTTTATGTTTATTGCATGTGATTAACATAGTTAAATGGATTACAGACATTTTAGATACATACAATATTGTGGTGTAGGCTACGTCTTAGATATCCACTGAGGAAAAGAAATAATGAAAATCCCAGTACAAGCCTACAGGTTTACAATTATACTTAACATAGTTAGAGGAATAAGTACAATAAAAATGCGTCAAAATAAGTCAAAGCTGTACAATACTTTTGTACACATTAGTTAACAGATTTTATTTAGTTGTTAAATGTTACAACATTTATAACAACTATTACAATTGTGAAACCATTTAGTTTTAGGAAATAAATTAACTAATACCTATTAAAAATCTATTACAGGTAATTTTAAAAAAGTCAAATAAAAATATATCTTTCTACTGCAAGAACCAATTTAATTTTCATATGTAAATCATATAATAATTAAAGTACTCAAATTTTATTTTTTGTGGTTTCATAATTAATCTTTAACACCTTGACGACTGGATATTTTTGTTCTCTGTGCTTGTCACTTTATCAGCTACCTCATGGAGTTTTTTTATAACTTAGTGATTTTATATTGTTTTTTTTAACTAATGTATGCCTTTATATATACTAAATCTCATATCGAAAATTCTAAAATACCTTCTTAATTCACAAAAAAAATGGAAACTATAGTGAAACAATATAAAATGGAAAAAAACATTTATACAAATTGAACTTTGAAATGTTTCAAAAATTTAAAAACACAAATGATGTGGTGAAACACGTATGAAATCAGTTGTTGCATATTTAACATTTACACTTATACTGTTACGTTATTGTAGAGATAAAAGTGAAATTAAAATTATTTGGAAAAATCAATAAAATTACTTGTGGAATAAACTTGAATAAAACAGTAGTTATTGATATTGGCCTGTCTGTAATGGTTCAGAAGTTGCTGATATTGGCCAGTCTGTAACGCTCCAGTAGGTGCTGATATTGGCCAGTCTGTAACGCTCCAGTAGGTGCTGATATTGGCCAGTCTGTAACGCTCCAGTAGTTACTGATATTGGCCAGTCTGTAACGCTCCAGTAGTTACTGATATTAGCCAGTCTGTAACGCTCCAGTAGTCACTGATATTGGCCAGTCTGTAACGCTCCAGTAGGTGCTGATATTGGCCAGTCTGTAATGGTCCAGAAGTTGCTGATATTGGCCAGTCTGTAACGCTCCAGTAGGTGCTGATATTGGCCAGTCTGTAACGCTCCAGTAGTTACTGGTATTGGCCAGTCTGTAACGCTCCAGTAGGTGCTGATATTGGCCAGTCTGTAACGCTCCAGTAGGTGCTGATATTGGCCAGTCTGTAACGCTCCAGTAGTTACTGATATTGGCCAGTCTGTAACGCTCCAGTAGTTACTGATATTGGCCAGTCTGTAACGCTCCAGTAGTTACTGGTATTGGCCAGTCTGTAACGCTCCAGTAGGTGCTGATATTGGCCAGTCTGTAACGCTCCAGTAGTTACTGATATTGGCCAGTCTGTAACGCTCCAGTAGGTGCTGATATTGGCCAGTCTGTAACGCTCCAGTAGTTACTGATATTGGCCAGTCTGTAACGCTCCAGTAGTTACTGATATTGGCCAGTCTGTAACGCTCCAGTAGTTACTGGTATTGGCCAGTCTGTAACGCTCCAGTAGGTGCTGATATTGGCCAGTCTGTAATGGTCCAGAAGTTGCTGATATTGGCCAGTCTGTAACGCTCCAGTAGGTGCTGATATTGGCCAGTCTGTAACGCTCCAGTAGGTGCTGATATTGGCCAGTCTGTAACGCTCCAGTAGGTGCTGATATTGGCCAGTCTGTAACGCTCCAGTAGTTACTGATATTGGCCAGTCTGTAACGCTCCCGTAGTTACTGATATTGGCCAGTCTGTAACGCTCCAGTAGTTACTGGTATTGGCCAGTCTGTAACGCTCCAGTAGGTGCTGATATTGGCCAGTCTGTAATGGTCCAGAAGTTGCTGATATTGGCCAGTCTGTAACACTCCAGTAGGTGCTGATATTGGCCAGTCTGTAACGCTCCAGTAGGTGCTGATATTGGATAGTCTGTAACGCTCCAGTAGTTACTGATATTGGCCAGTCTGTAACGCTCCAGTAGTTACTGATATTGGCCAGTCTGTAACGCTCCAGTAGTTCCTGATATTGGCCAGTCTGTAACGATCCAGTAGTTAATGATATTGGCCAGTCTGTAACGGTGCAGTAGTTACTGATATTGGCCAGTCTGTAACGGTCCAGTAGGTATTGATATTGGCCAGTATGTAACGGTCCAGTAGTTACTGATATTGGCCAGTCTGTAACGGTCCAGTAGTTACTGATATTGGCCAGTCTGTAACGGTCCAGTAGTTACTGATATTGGCCAGTCTGTACCGATCCAGTAGTTACTGATATTGGCCAGTCTGTAACGGTCCAGTAGTTACTGATATTGGCCAGTCTGTAACGATCCAGTAGTTACTGATATTGGAAAGTCTGTAACGGTCCAGTAGTTACTGATATTGGCCAGTCTGTAACGATCCAGTAGTTACTGATATTGGCTAGTCTGTAACGGTCCAGTAGTTACTGATATTGGCTAGTCTGTAACGGCCCAGTAGTTACTGATATTGGCCAGTCTGTAACGGTCCAGTAGTTACTGATATTGGAAAGTCTGTAACGGTGCAGTAGTTACTGATATTGGCCAGTCTGTAACGATCCAGTAGTTACTGATATTGGAAAGTCTGTAACGGTTCAGTAGTTACTGATATTGGCCAGTCTGTAACGATCCTTAGTTACTGATATTGGAAAGTCTGTAACGGTGCAGTAGTTACTGATATTGGCCAGTCTGTAACGGTCCAGTAGTTACTGATATTGGAAAGTCTGTAACGGTTCAGTAGTTACTGATATTGGCCAGTCTGTAACGATCCAGTAGTTACTGATGTTGGAAAGTCTGTAACGGTGCAGTAGTTACTGATATTGGCCAGTCTATAACGGTCCAGTAGTTACTGATATTGGCCAGTCTGTAACGGTTCAGTAGTTACTGATATTGACCAGTCTGTAACGATCCAGTAGTTACTGAAATTGGCCAGTCTGTAACGGTCCAGTAGGTATTGATATTTACCAGTCTGTAACGATCCAGTAGTTACTGATATTGGCCAGTCTGTAACGGTTCAGTAGTTACTGATATTGGCCAGTCTGTAACGGTCCAGTAGTTACTGATATTGGCCAGTCTGTAACGGTCCAGTAGGTATTGATATTGGCCAGTCTGTAACGGTCCAGTAGTTACTGATATTGGCCAGTCTGTAACGGTCCAGTAGTTACTGATATTGGCCAGTCTGTAACGGTCCAGTAGTTACTGATATTGGCCAGTCTGTAACGATCCAGTAGTTACTGATATTGGCCAGTCTGTAACGGTCCAGTAGTTACTGATATTGGCCAGTCTGTAACGATCCAGTAGTTACTGATATTGGAAAGTCTGTAACGGTCCAGTAGTTACTGATATTGGCCAGTCTGTAACGATCCAGTAGTTACTGATATTGGCTAGTCTGTAACGGTCCAGTAGTTACTGATATTGGCCAGTCTGTAACGATCCAGTAGTTACTGATATTGGAAAGTCTGTAACGGTCCAGTAGTTAATGATATTGGCCAGTCTGTAACGGTCCAGTAGTTACTGATATTGGCCAATCTGTAACGATACAGTAGTTACTGATATTGGCCAGTCTGTAACGATCCAGTAGTTACTGATATTGGCCAGTCTGTAACGATCCAGTAGTTACTGATATTGGCTAGTCTGTAACGGTTCAGTAGTTACTGATATTGGCCAGTCTGTAACGATCCAGTAGTTACTGATATTGGAAAGTCTGTAACGGTCCAGTAGTTAATGATATTGGCCAGTCTGTAACGGTCCAGTAGTTACTGATATTGGCCAGTCTGTAACGATACAGTAGTTACTGATATTGGCCAGTCTGTAACGATCCAGTAGTTACTGATATTGGCCAGTCTTTAACGGTCCAGTAGGTATTGATATTGACCAGTCTGTAACGATCCAGTAGTTACTGATATTGGCCAGTCTGTAACGGTTCAGTAGTTACTGATATTGACCAGTCTGTAATGATCCAGTAGTTACTGACATTGGCCAGTCTGTAACGATCCAGTAGTTACTGATATTGGCCAGTCTGTAACGATCCAATAGTTACTGATATTGGCCAGTCTGTAACGGTTCAGTAGTTACTGATATTGACCAGTCTGTAACGATCCAGTAGTTACTGATATTGGCCAGTCTGTAACGGTCCAGTAGTTACTGATATTGGCCAGTCTGTAACGGTCCAGTAGTTACTGATATTGGCCAGTCTGTAACGGTCCAGTAGGTATTGATATTGGCCAGTCTGTAACGGTTCAGTAGTTACTGATATTGGCCAGTCTGTCACGGTCCAGTAGTTACTGATATTGGCCAGTCTGTAACGGTCCAGTAGTTACTGATATTGGCCAGTCTGTAACGATCCAGTAGTTACTGATATTGGCCAGTCTGTAACGGTCCAGTAGTTACTGATATTGGCCAGTCTGTAACGATCCAGTAGTTACTGATATTGGAAAGTCTGTAACGGTCCAGTAGTTACTGATATTGGCCAGTCTGTAACGATCCAGTAGTTACTGATATTGGCTAGTGTGTAACGGTCCAGTAGTTACTGATATTGGCCAGTCTGTAACGATCCAGTAGTTACTGATATTGGAAAGTCTGTAACGGTCCAGTAGTTACTGATATTGGCCAGTCTGTAACGATCCAGTAGTTACTGATATTGGCCAGTCTGTAACGGTCCAGTAGTTACTGATATTGGCCAGTCTGTAACGGTCCAGTAGTTACTGATATTGGCCAGTCTGTAACGATCCAGTAGTTACTGATATTGGCTAGTGTGTAACGGTCCAGTAGTTACTGATATTGGCCAGTCTGTAACGGTCCAGTAGTTACTGATATTGGCTAGTCTGTAACGGCCCAGTAGTTACTGATATTGGCCAGTCTGTAACGATCAAGTAGTTACTGATATTGACCCGTCTGTAACGGTCCAGTAGTTACTGATATTGGCCAGTCTGTAACGATCCAGTAGTTACTGATATTGGCTAGTGTGTAACGGTCCAGTAGTTACTGATATTGGCCAGTCTGTAACGATCCAGTAGTTACTGATATTAGAAAGTCTGTAACGGTCCAGTAGTTACTGATATTGGCCAGTCTGTAACGGTCCAGTAGTTACTGATATTGGCCAGTCTGTAACGATCCAGTAGTTACTGATATTGGCCAGTCTGTAACGGTCCAGTAGTTACTGATATTGGCCAGTCTGTAACGGTCCAGTAGTTACTGATATTGGCTAGTCTGTAACGGTCCAGTAGTTACTGATATTGGCCAGTCTGTAACGATCAAGTAGTTACTGATATTGACCAGTCTGTAACGGTCCAGTAGTTACTGATATTGGCCAGTCTGTAACGATCCAGTAGTTACTGATATTGGCCAGTCTGTAACGGTCCAGTAGTTACTGATATTGGCCAGTCTGTAACGGTCCAGTAGGTATTGATATTGGAAAGTCTGTAACTATCCAGTAGTTACTGATATTGGCCAGTCTGTAACGGTCCAGTAAGTATTGATATTGTCCAGTCTGTAAGTATAGCTAGAAGCGGATCAGGTGACAAGGGAAATGTACATGTCTCGAGTGCGACATTAAAGAATGTAAAAACTGAAAACCCAACATCATCATTCTTTGCAGGCACCGGCCCAGACACAAATGTGCCACGTTGCAAGAATCAAGGACAAACATAATGTCATCTATAATATAGTCTTTACTTGACAAAACTCCATATTCTAGCCACGACCTTCAAATGGATGAAGCGGCAGTTTTGCCATCATTCGGAAATTAGGTCATGACACCTCACAAAATGACTCATCTGATGCTAAGAAGAAGGCTAAATGTCATCACACAAAACATTCGACAGTGTTACTCTCTTTTATTAATGATGTTAATCAGTGCCAATGATGTTCTCTGTCATCCAACGTAATAACAATTAGCTGTACTATAATTTTAATGTAAAGATAACGTATTTAACCTTCGAACTAGTTCATTTTTATTGTACTAAATCTACTCATTATAGCTCTTACATTTTAGTATGGTAATAGAATATTTTCAATTAATTTTAAGTTTTATTTAAACAAATTTTATTTGTTATTGGTTTTGCGCTTTGACTCTTAATAAAAAATAGTTTTGTTGATTTAAATATGGAAATATAACCACTATAGTTTAAGGTAAATGTATAATTAAATCCATTGTTTACGAGTTATACTGAAAATATTATATATTATTTATTTATATATTATATTATTTTAGTCTCGGATAATTTATTTTTGAAATTTCTGTTTTTTTGTAATATACTGAAAAGTAGAAATGTGAAAAGGTCAGACAATTACAGCAAATTATAATTTACTCTTTTACTATTTTCCCCCAGCAAGGTTTATGAAAGGGGGATAAAGCGATAGGTCTGTTATATAGTTTCACTATTTTACAAAAGATAATTTTACTTTTTTTAATGGATCGAAAGAGTAAATCGATAAATGCCTAATGAAGAACATGAATGTCATTTCTCAACCGAATCGTTAAACTGCTAACCCTATCAACTACACATCTCAAATAATGACAATTTACTCATTGTTTACAAATGAAGCACTAAATCTACATTAGCTGTAAATTAAACTACGAACTGAAGAAAAACTAAAAACAGGATGTATTTACATAACTTTTAATTGACGATTACAGATTTTAAGGAACATAGTACACTTCTAAAATAACAATAATTTTATTTCGCATTTAATTAAAGAAAATAGTTAAAAGTGATTGTTTCAAAGGCTATAACATTCAATCAAATGTTATTATGATTGACAGTGACACGCAAAACCACCCCAACGAGAGTTATAATCTAAAAATAACTACATAACAAAACGTTTTCAAAATTATATTTAATTAAAACACTTGTGTAGCTTTACTACTCAAACGTTGTGCCACCAGCTACTCTGATATAAATTTCTGAACCTTTATTAAATTCGTTCTATCAGTTAACACTCTCCTTATACACACACACACACACACACACACATATATATATATATATATATATATATATATATATATATATATAATGTTCAAATTTTTAATAGTGTTTATTCGCCCACTAAAGTTTAAATTCATTTTTATAAACTTGTAGGAGAAACGTGATGTTATATAATTTTTTTCAAATATTAAATCATTAATTAAAATTGGAAAGTTGGAAAAAATAGTTCACAAAAGGGCAAAGTAAGTTATTTCGTCCCATTTGGGTTAAAATAAATAATAGCAAATGATTTCATAAAAAGGCATATTGTATGTTATAGGTTATGTGGTAGAACAGCTGTTTTAACGCATATGTTGTTACTTTATTTATATTAATTGTTATTATTTAATAAAAAGTAAATAAAGCAAAATTTTTCCTTACTAACCTAAATAGGAATTGAATACAACAAAATTTTGTTTATATTAGTTGTTTTTCTTTCATTTGATTCTCCTTCTTGTTGTGTTTTGATTCCACTGCCAGTTACATTATTCAATATTAGCATAATACTCTGGAATTTTACGTCATGCAATGGCTGTGTATTACTTGCACCTCATGTACGCGCTCTCACTGTCTAATGACGCTATTGTTATGCTAATTAACTTTTTATTACATTCCTCAAGTTGACCTACAACACTCTTATCATTAATGATACAAGTTGAACTGTTGAGTTAAAATTAATAAATAAAAACAAGTAAGTGTTAAAAATATACAAACGAACAAATCCTAATTTAAAAATAAAAATCGGTTATTTTTGTTGCTGAAGATTTGTTTACCGTTTAGGAAACGATACCGAAATTTTCGTATTTGGATAAGTAGCGATTATTTTATATCTCTTGATAGTAAAAGTGTTAACTTTACTACGAAACAATTCAATTTAGATTCCATTAATCTCATTCGTTTACACTTTCGTTATATATATATATATATATATATATATATATATATATATACATACACTTGTTCAAAATTTCCATCGTTAGTAAAATACTGTTTATTCACCCATTCAAGTTCAAATACATTTTTTTAACTTGTACTGGATGCCACTTTATGTTAATACAGTTTGTTCAAATATTATATCATTAATTAAATTTAATGAATTAATTCTAGTTTAATATGGCACAACTAATTGTCATAAAAAAAGCAAAATATGCAATACAGTTATTTCGTCCAATTTAGCTTAAAATAAGTGATAACATTAAATTTCATAAAACAGCTGATTACATGTTATAGGTTATTTGATAGAACAGCTGTTTTAACGCATAGGTTATGATATTTTATTTATATTATTTATAATTATTTAATGCACTTTTTTTGTTGACCAAAGTAGGAACTGTTTTCAAAAGGTTTTGTAATATTACTTCTTTAAAAACATTTAGCCCTATACTTTCTAATTCAATGTTTTTTTCTTAGTTAGAAGAAACGATAGATTGAGAAAACTTACAATATCAACTAATAATTTCATATTTAAAATTCTTAACAATAACTTCTTTAACATTAACTACAATGCGTTAATTTAAATACATTTCTGAAATTAACTGAATATAATTGACAGTCCCAAGGTTTCTAATTTACGGAAAACCTCGTCAGAATCAATTGAACTAGATTAGTGAAGATACATTCAGTAATTATTTCGCAGTGTTACCATAGTTATTAAACCTTCCCCCACCTTTGCGTTCCTATGGACGTACGGAAAATTATACGTTATAAAGTATTTGAAATAACCAATATTATGTTCCACAGTTCATATAAGCAATAGACTATTAGCAAAATTTATTAGTAGTAGACAAGCATGTGCATGCTTGCAGAAAAGAGAATCCATAATACTTTCATAAATAGTTTATATAAGTATTTATGTAGTAAATATATTGTAAAGTATGTCGAAATCTTGTTGCTGTTGATGACGAGCTGGTTGTTAATTCTTATTACACTTTTGTTTAACTTTTTGTTAACTAAAAGTTGTTAAATTGTTAACTTACACTTGGAGGATACGTTTTCGTCTTACGATTCCAGCTGAAGAAGTCGTAAGACGAAAACGTTTCCTCCAAGTGTAAGTTAACAATTTAACAAGTTTTAGTTAACAAAACGTCTGGTCGCAAGTAATAGCAAAAGTGTAATATTGAAAAGTATGTAATAATATTCTAGTCTAGTGTTAGTCTAAATCCTTATACAGTATTATCATATCCTGCACAATATTAATGTAATTAATGCTTCACAAATAAGTTATTTATTTACTAATATTTAATGTGATTGTTGGCATTATAATATTATGCTAAGATCTACAAAAAAAAGTACATTACAACCACTTTCTTTCTTTATTTATAATAATATCTCTTTTTACTATAAAACTAAAATTCATTTCGTTTAATCGCGATTCCATTCAATATCCTTCAGACAGGAGAAACATACAGACACTAAGCCATTGTTTCTAACAGATACACGTTATCCACAGCGTGTCGACAATATTTACAGTAAAAGACAGAAATAAATATATTTATTATACACATTTAGGTTTACGTGAGATATATCTTTCCACTAAATAATAAAATATGTTTCATACAAAATTATCTACAAGTATTCAATATCGAATACACGGAATTATGATTTGATGATTTGTTGATACTAATATAGTAAAATTACAATAAGAAAACAAAGAAATGTTAACTTATAGACGGGTACTTTTAATTTTGTTAAAAATCAGTAAACTAATAAATGATAAAATACCAATAACAAAACAAACATATATTTAACATATATGACATATGTTAAATATAACGAATAAAAATATATGTTAGGTAATTCGATCTCTTCTAGGGTCATTATAGTATTAGAAGTGTAATTATATAATAAATATTCTATACGATATAGTATTCTATAGTTGAATCAAATAATATATTTATTTATATATTACAAATAACTTCAGTTCCACAAATGTGCGAACAAAAATACCACTAAATATTTTTCGTCTCAACATAAAAACAATTTTTAAAAAAAAATAGTAAAATACGCAATGAAAAAAAAACAAACCGATAACACGTAATATCTTTCTCTATCGAATAAAAATATGTTCGAAGGTTTCTTGAGTTAGATATTTGTGTAAAAACCTCGCTGCATCTGTTCTGCAATCTTTGTAGAATTGCATGATTTTTTTATTTTTAAATAAATAAAACCTCTAAACCACAAATAACTTTTATTTAAACCTTGTGTACATTTCAATTGCACAGCAATCATCTTCAGAGGTATTTAAAAAATACAACAAAAACAAAAAATACAAGGTTGTATTTTTTTTAAATACCTCTGAAGATGATTGCTGAGCAATCGAAATGTACATAAGGTTTAAATAAAAGTCATTTGTGGTTTAGAGGTTTTATTTATTTAAAAATAAATATTACGCCTCAGTTGCTTCACATAGTTATGGATGATTATTTATTCAATTTTAAAATTTAATTTTAATTTCTGTCTAAATATTTCTGTCAATTATTTTATGTAACAGAATTCTATAGTTAATCTAATAACGTACTGATTTATATCACAAAGAATTTCAGTTCCACAAATCTGATTACAAAAATATAAACTAAAATTTTCCCCGTTTTACATTAAAATCTATTTTTTTTAAATAGTAAGCTACCACAAATAAAAAAAAACACCAATAGTAAACAAACAAAAAACAATATATTTATTAAATAAAAATATTGGTTTGGTGGTTCTGTAATAAGGTCTTACTGTATTTGTTATGGAATTATTAAGTCATTAGATGATTAATTATTTGCTAAATTTCAATTATTTCATACGACTGAGAATTCTACAGTTAAATAGAATATTTTATTAATTTATATATTTATTACAAAAAGCATCGGTTCCACGAGTTTGATTACAAAAGTCAATACTAAAAATTGTCCATTACATTTAAAGCAACAAACAAACAAACACAATTGCATACATTTATTTCACGTTATTTCATGTTTATGTAAAACCTATTAATATAAAATAAATTTAATAATAACGATAAATATATAAAAACACAATACAAAAAAACCAACAACAAAATATTTAACAATATACTTTGTAATTATCTGTTTAGTCTATCGTCTATTATATTTCCTGTTATTGTTAATTTACTGCACCACACTACAGCATTCATTGTTGAAAGACTTGCAGCTGAACCCGCTTCAACAGCCTAATCATGTACTAACCAAACACTGAAGAAATGTTAGCCTACTGAGTTACAGCTGTACAGTATCTAGAAGGCCTGAAATGGAGAGAAATGTGCCAAAGTCGAAATAGAGAGGAAGAAGGCGTTGTCTTTGGCGAGTGAAAGGACGTTGAAAGCAATGGTCAGTGATTTTAAGGGAAGGGTGTCTTAAGGGAGTTTGTATTTAAACAGTTCCCCCGTATAGTGGCAGTACAGTTGTTTTTTGCTTTGTGGATAGACGAAATGACAATGGTTAGCACGGTAAGTCGAAATTAGTATACTAGGAGTTTTGAAAATTTTTAAAATACTAAAATATTTTATAAAGATAACTAATGAATACAGTGATTGATATAATTACAGGGAGTAAAATATTTAGAGCCAATGTGTTTTAATTATAAATGATCAAGCTGTAAAACATAGCCTTCAAAAAATTCAAATACCTGAGGCATTCGGATTACCTGAGGATTATTTAAGAATATTCAAATACAAGCAATAGACAATTCTTGCTTATGAATATTTCTAGTCGGACGATGGATATTGTTTACTAATAGTAATTCATAATTTTTACAAGTTAAATAAAGTCAGTTAAATAGTGTCTGTTAAATATCATAGATTCCGGCTTATGAATGCTTTTTATAAATGCAAAGAATATTGTTTACTAATAGCAATTAATAATTTTTACAAGTTAAATAGTCAGTTAAATAGTGTCTGTTAAATATCATAGATTCCGGCTTATGAATGCTATTTATAAATGCAAAGAATATTGTTTACTATTGGTAGTTAGTAATTTTTACAAGTTAAATAAAGTCAGATAAGGAATGTCTTTGATATTTTCTATGGAATGTATCATAAAATTCTGGTTAATAAATTACCCACATTACTTGTTTAACGGTTTATATTATTTGTTATCGACATAATTAGTAATATATTCCTACTATAGTTGACATAATAAAATACTTCTTTTAAGAAATGTTTAAATTTGTAATTGTAAATAGAAAGTTTAGCCATTTTTAAGCTTTCAGTACATATTATTCGATCAAGATTTAACAACCATTTCAGCATATTCTCGTAATTCAAAAAATGCCATTTAAAATATTTTATTTATTTGATTTTATTTATTGATAATACAAACATATTTGTCTGACAAATTTAATATTTTAACACTAAAACTCTTGAAAATTGATATATACAAATAAATAAAACCTCTTAAACAACATAAAGCTTTTATCTATGTCCGGATGTGCTTTTCGATTGCAAGGCAACCATTTTAAATTACTACAAGTATAACTAATTTAATATTTCACTTTTTAAAATTATTACAAATTTATAAAAAAAAGAAACAAGCTAAATCATTAAAAACTCTAGAACTGAATTAATTCCGTACACAATAGTTATTTTTTACAAACAGCTGTACGAAGTTAAAAGTCAGTGTCGAACTTCTCATTGTTCTGTTTTATTCCCATTTCCAGTTATTTATTCTTGGCGTCGTGGTCGCATCAGCCAACGCCGGCTACCTCGCTGCGCCTGCATACCACGCCCCAGCTCCCCGGGTCGAACCCTACGACCCCAACCCGCACTACACCTTCGACTACAACGTACACGATGCTCACACCGGAGACGTCAAGAGCCAGTCCGAGAGCAGGGAAGGAGACGTAGTCCATGGCAGCTACAGCCTGGTCGAGCCTGACGGTTCCACACGCACCGTAGAGTACACAGCTGATCCTCACAACGGGTTCAACGCTGTGGTGAAGAAGTCACCTGGCGCTCACCCTGCGCCCGCCCCTAAACCAGTCGCCTATGCTCCACCGGCGTACCCTTACCATGGGTGAAAACACGTTTGTCTATGTATTTAGTTAATAAACAGTTTTGTATATAAACTTATGATATTGTTTCTGACATTATTTCTAAATCGGAAAGAATAACGAATGCACCAAATTATGTAACTTTTTCCTGACTCTCCTCAAAATAAATAAATAAATAAATATATATATATATATATATATATATATATTTACAACTACAAACAACATATACAGAAGACATACTATATAAAAACATCATACACACAGATCAAGAGAAAGTGCGTGTAACGTCAACAAATACCAATATCACGGACCGAACATCTACAACAGAAAAATATCAGTGATTCGACAATGGTCAAGTGACCGAAAGGTGCCTCATCACTCAAGGTAAAATTATTGCACTTAGTGGTGGACAAAATTACTTACAATAGTAATATATTAACTTCATATATATATATATATATATATTAAATATATTAAATATGGTGATATGTTTTCTTGTATTATAGTTAATAAATTAAGAATATTTCAAAACAAGATTTTGTTAGATAATTATTTTCCTGAAGATGCTGGTACTGTTTTATCGGCGAAAAGCTTTGAATAATATATGCATTAAAAGTATTCTTGTTTTTGAAATATTTTTAATTTATTATATATATATATATATATATATATATATATATATATATATATATACAAGGACGTAGCTCATTTCAATGAGGCTGCTGGAAACAAATTTGAAAGTTTACTTAAATCTTGGAAGCTAGTATGTTTAGTAATTATATTTTTAAAAATATTTACCAATGTACAATAAACAAATACCGTCGCAATTATATATGACAGTCTTGAATTTACGGAAAAATAGCGGTTCGATGTATAACAGTGATTGGTGATGGTAATTATTAAATGTCTGTATTTCATACGCGAATATTTTACACCTGGTTCAGATATAATGAAACCCTAATTAGATTTCAACCGAACTCTTGAATAAACAGTTCTAAAATAAACGGGTTGTTTCGGTAGTAAACAGTTCTAAAATAAACGGGTTGTTTCGGTAGTAAACAGTTCTAAAATAAACGGGTTGTTTCGGTAATAAACAGTTCTAAAATAAACGGGTTGTTTCGGTAGTAAACAGTTCTAAAATAAACGGGTTGTTTCGGTAGTAAACAGTTCTAAAATAAACGGGTTGTTTCGGTAGTAAACAGTTCTAAAATAAACGGGTTGTTTGCGGTAATAAACAGTTCTAAAATAAACGGGTTGTTTCGGTAATAAACAGTTCTAAAATAACGGGGAAATATTAATGGACAAAAGCACAGCATATGGTCAAGTGAAAGGGAAGGAGTTTCTTTATCGTTGATCAATGAACGATAAAATACACAGAAATATGAACTTTCCCGAATAGCCACACCTAATTGGCACACAGTATGCCATATATTTTTTAAAAGTATCTTTCACTTAGTTAAAATTATATAATAGGGTTGAAAAAAAATTTTAAATGCGAAGTATTACATACAGTTATTACAGCCTTCTTTTTCAGAAACATAATTTACAATTTGTCACAGATTCTCAAACTCAATCCTCCAGTCCTCCCATCTCCATAGATAGGTTTGCCTAAACTATCTCTCCAAGGTCTTCCATAAACTACTTCTCCATTTCATTGAACTATACATTCCATATTAAATCCCTACTATTAGCTCACACTCTCCTGATATATATCTTGCATAAATTTTCAATCGTTAATAAAATATGTTTTTATTCATCCAATCAAGTTCAAATACATTTTTTTAAGCCTATAGTAGATGACACTTGATGTTATTTAAGTTTTTTCAAATATTAATTCAATAATCAAATTATAAATATTTGGGTGTCCATCCGGATTCGAACTATGAACCTACTAAAATGTCATAAATAGTGCTGTAAGGTTAAAAATAAATGAAACGAATAAAATAAAAATCTGGAAATAAGCAAACGATGATAAAATGTTTCTTTCTTGACCTCAGTAGGAATTTTTACTTTGTAAATTTCTATATTATTTGTTTTATAGTCGTTTCTTAGTACCAACGTGAGTGCCCCATAGAGCAAAAGGTTTTGTTTGTCTTATACATCGTTTTTTTGTATGCATTATAAAGTGATTGTCCTATAACCTTTAACTAATGTGTTTTCTTCAGGTTTCGTTTCTTTCATTCTACAACCTAAGTCTTCAACAATAAACGTATAACACAGTAACGTTTAAACAACGTAAAATAAACTAAAGGTTTAAAACTATATTTCATTTGATCAATGTAATCATATCTTTCACACTATATTAATGATCTCTTCATTTAGCAGGTCAACATTTGTCGGTTATAAAAATACGCAAGTGAATGACGCAATCAAGGCACGTGTAACGATAAAGTTACGTAACGTATTAATCATATATAATGTTTGTAACGTTAAATATTCCATTTAACAACAAAATTGACACCTAACAACACATTATATGATACACAACGTAATATTTAAGAAATAAACGTTGTGAAATTATTTTATCGTCACACTATTATAATATTCCATATTAAGTGCTTATCTAAAGCGATTAAAAATATATTTGTGGATGTTGAATTTATTATTTAACAAAACGTAACAAAAACCTGGAATATCTTGCTTCTTAATGTAGCTTTACTAGGTAAATAATCTACCCTGATATAAATAAAAAGGCATTAGCTACGATGAGTAGGACGACGAATATGGGGTGTCAGCGTAACCTATACTTTCGGTCTCCGTATTAAAACCGAAAGTTAAAATTTATTTAGAGAAAATAAAGACTAAAATAATTACTAATTATCATTAGTAATTACTATCACTAATTTTTACTTACTAAAATATTTTTTTAACGCTCGTGGTTTGAAATATAAAACCAAAAATGAATGAAAGTGAAATATACTGTGCAACAATGGCTGTGCGATGCATACTCTTTGTTGTGACGCATGAGTTAAGCGTGACACATACACGGATTGTTACAAAGTGGAGCAACACCCAACCAGAATTGCCAAAACAATAAGGTGTAGGCACACATACTCTATGAATATCAATAGCCGAGACAATGGGTTACAACACTCGGATGTCACGGACACTTCTAAGAAACATACTAATTTGTCATAACTACGTTGGTTATATTTTATTCCCATCTCACAAAGCACTCTTGAAGTAAATGGTATAATCGAGAGGAGATGAAATCTATGAATATACACGTTCCTGAATTGGTTTCTGGTAAAGTTGCGTTATTGTGTACTTTAGGAGCAATTTGCTTGCATAGTAGCGTTAAATGTTTAGTGGAATTTGAAAGATACTAAAAGAGACTCACTCAAAGGCTAATATTTATCCCCTTCTGGGAATTCGTTTTGCTGTGTGCAAGGTTTTGCTACCACAAAGTTATTCAAAAAGTAAATACAAGTTATAAAAAAACAACAACTCATTTATAATATTACAAATAAAACAAAAATCCACTCTTTATAACATACATTAACTTATCTATACTACTCGTATTATATAAAAATCGAATGGTGTCTGTCTGTGTGTGTTACTCAATCACGTAAAAACCACTGGACCCATTGAGCTGGAACTTTACATGGACATTCTTATGGTCACTGGTTAACACATATGCCTATTTTTATTTAGAAATTTCGTCAGAGCACCCCCGCCCCCACTGGCCTTGAAAACTCCCTTAACACTCAATTACCTATACACCATTATATACTTGGCTTAATTCGTCGACTGTAAATGTGTTTGTAATCAGCTGTAATAGTTATTTATATACACAATTAAACAGGTGATATTAAATGTCTGTTGTTATTCATCTTTCAAGGTTAGTTATACTTTACAAATGTCATGTTACAAGCAGATGTTCTTCCTTCTCTTGGTTTTCAAGGCAATAATGGGTAAAATTTACAAACTATCGTTTGATATAATTATTTAGATTTAATTTCAGTAAATTAAAAACCTCCCCAAAAACAAATACAAATTAAATCAATTCAAATATTCGTCAACTCCGTACGAAGAACGGGTACTCTGCTAGTATTCAATAAATGGGTCTTCAAAGATATTAAGGCGTATTATCTTTAATCCCTCTAACCTTCTTTATCCTTATCCTATATCCCTCATGTATTAGATAAATAGATACACCTTCTTTCTTGCCAGAGGTTTAGTGCAGCATCTGACCCAAATTCCAGCTTATAGGATTTATCCTCTCTGTGTTTACAACCACTTTATCCTTATCCTATATTCCTCATGTATTAGATAAATAGATACACCTTCTTTCTTGCCAGAGGATTAGTGCAGCATGTGACCCAAATTCCAGCTTATAGGATTTATCCTCTCTGTGTTTACAACCACTTTATCCTTATCCTATATTCCTCATGTATTAGATAAATAGATACACCTTCTTTCTTGCCAGAGGATTAGTGCAGCATGTGACCCAAATTCCAGCTTATAGGATTTATCCTCTCTGTGTTTACAACCACTTTATCCTTATGCTATATTCCTCATGTATTAGATAAATAGATGCACCTTCTTTCTTGCCAGAGGTTTAGTCCAGCATGTGACCCAAATTCCAGCTTATAGGATTTATCCTCTCTGTGTTTACAACCACTTTATCCTTATCCTATATCCCTCATGTATTAGATAAATAGATACACCTTCTTTCTTGCCAGAGGATTAGTGCAGCATCTGACCCAAATTCCAGCTTATAGGATTTATCCTCTCTGTGTTTACAACCACTTTATCCTTATCCTATATCCCTCATGTATTAGATAAATAGATACACCTTCTTTCTTGCCAGAGGATTAGTGCAGCATCTGACCCAAAGTCCAGCTTATAGGATTTATCCTCTCTGTGTTTACAACCACTTTATCCTTATCCTATATTCCGCATGTATTAGATAAATAGATACACCTTCTTTCTTGCCAGAGGATTAGTGCCGCATCTGACCCAAAGTCCAGCTTATAGGATTTATCCTCTCTGTGTTTACAACCACTTTATCCTTATCCTATATTCCTCATGTATTAGATAAATAGATACACCTTCTTTCTTGCCAGAGGATTAGTGCAGCATGTGACCCAAATTCCAGCTTATAGGATTTATCCTCTCTGTGTTTACAACCACTTTATCCTTATCCTATATTCCTCATGTATTAGATAAATAGATACACCTTCTTTCTTGCCAGAGGATTAGTGCAGCATCTGACCCAAAGTCCAGCTTATAGGATTTATCCTCTCTGTGTTTACAACCACTTTATCCTTATCCTATATTCCTCATGTATTAGATAAATAGATACACCTTCTTTCTTGCCAGAGGATTAGTGCAGCATGTGACCCAAATTCCAGCTTATAGGATTTATCCTCTCTGTGTTTACAACCACTTTATCCTTATGCTATATTCCTCATGTATTAGATAAATAGATACACCTTCTTTCTTGCCAGAGGTTTAGTCCAGCATGTGACCCAAATTCCAGCTTATAGGATTTATCCTCTCTGTGTTTACAACCACTTTATCCTTATCCTATATCCCTCATGTATTAGATAAATAGATACACCTTCTTTCTTGCCAGAGGATTAGTGCAGCATCTGACCCAAATTCCAGCTTATAGGATTTATCCTCTCTGTGTTTACAACCACTTTATCCTTATGCTATATTCCTCATGTATTAGAAAAATAGATACACCTTCTTTCTTGCCAGAGGATTAGTGCAGCATCTGACCCAAAGTCCAGCTTATAGGATTTATCCTCTCTGTGTTTACAACCACTTTATCCTTATCCTATATTCCTCATGTATTAGATAAATAGATACACCTTCTTTCTTGCCAGAGGATTAGTGCAGCATCTGACCCAAAGTCCAGCTTATAGGATTTATCCTCTCTGTGTTTACAACCACTTTATCCTTATCCTATATTCCTCATGTATTAGATAAATAGATACACCTTCTTTCTTGCCAGAGGATTAGTGCAGCATCTGACCCAAATTCCACCTTATAGGATTTATCCTCTCTGTGTTTACAACCACTTTATCCTTATCCTGTATTCCTCATGTATTAGATAAATAGATACACCTTCTTTCTTGCCAGAGGATTAGTGCAGCATCTGGCCCAAATTCCAGCTTATAGGATTTATCCTCTCTGTGTTTACAACCACTTTATCCTTATCCTATATTCCTCATGTATTAGATAAATAGATACACCTTCTTTCTTGCCAGAGGATTAGTGCAGCATCTGACCCAAATTCCAGCTTATAGGATATATCCTCTCTGTGTTTACAACCACTTTATCCTTATCCTATATCCCTCATGTATTAGATAAATAGATACACCTTCTTTCTTGCCAGAGGATTAGTGCAGCATCTGACCCAAAGTCCAGCTTATAGGATTTATCCTCTCTGTGTTTACAACCACTTTATCCTTATCCTATATTCCTCATGTATTAGATAAATAGATACACCTTCTTTCTTGCCAGAGGATTAGTGCAGCATCTGACCCAAAGTCCAGCTTATAGGATTTATCCTCTCTGTGTTTACAACCACTTTATCCTTATCCTATATTCCTCATGTATTAGATAAATAGATACACCTTCTTTCTTGCCAGAGGATTAGTGCAGCATCTGACCCAAATTCCACCTTATAGGATTTATCCTCTCTGTGTTTACAACCACTTTATCCTTATCCTATATTCCTCATGTATTAGATAAATAGATACACCTTCTTTCTTGCCAGAGGATTAGTGCAGCATCTGACCCAAAGTCCAGCTTATAGGATTTATCCTCTCTGTGTTTACAACCACTTTATCCTTATCCTATATTCCTCATGTATTAGATAAATAGATACACCTTCTTTCTTGCCAGAGGATTAGTGCAGCATCTGACCCAAAGTCCAGCTTATAGGATTTATCCTCTCTGTGTTTACAACCACTTTATCCTTATCCTATATTCCTCATGTATTAGATAAATAGATACACCTTCTTTCTTGCCAGAGGATTAGTGCAGCATCTGGCCCAAATTCCAGCTTATAGGATTTATCCTCTCTGTGTTTACAACCACTTTATCCTTATCCTATATTCCTCATGTATTAGATAAATAGATACACCGTCTTTCTTGCCAGAGGATTAGTGCAGCATCTGACCCAAATTCCAGCTTATAGGATTTATCCTCTCTGTGTTTACAACCACTTTTACCTTATCCTATATCCCTCATGTATTAGATAAATAGATACACCTTCTTTCTTGCCAGAGGATTAGTGCAGCATCTGACCCAAATTCCAGCTTATAGGATTTATCCTCTCTGTGTTTACAACCACTTTATCCTTATGCTATATTCCTCATGTATTAGATAAATAGATACACCTTCTTTCTTGCCAGAGGATTAGTGCAGCATCTGACCCAAATTCCAGCTTATAGGATTTATCCTGTCTGTGTTTACAACCACTTTATCCTTATCCTATATCCCTCATGTATTAGATAAATAGATACACCTTCTTTCTTGCCAGAGGATTAGTGCAGCATCTGACCCAAATTCCAGCTTATAGGATTTATCCTGTCTGTGTTTACAACCACTTTATCCTTATCCTATATTCCTCATGTATTAGATATATAGATATACCTTCTTTCTTGCCAGAGGTTTAGTGCAGCATCTGACCCAAATTCCAGCTTATAGGATTTATCCTCTCTATGTTTACAACCACTTTATCCTTATCCTATATTCCTCATGTATTAGATAAATAGATACACCTTCTTTCTTGCCAGAGGTTTAGTGCAGCATCTGGCCCAAATTCCAGCTTATAGGATTTATCCTCTCTGTGTTTACAACCACTTTATCCTTATCCTATATTCCTCATGTATTAGATAAATAGATACACCTTCTTTCTTGCCAGAGGTTTAGTGCAGCATCTGACCCAAATTCCAGCTTATAGGATTTATCCTCTCTGTGTTTACAACCACTTTATCCTTATCCTATATTCCGCATGTATTAGATAAATAGATACACCTTCTTTCTTGCCAAGGTTTAGTGCAGCATCTGGCCCAAATTCCAGCTTATAGGATTTATCCTCTCTGTGTTTACAACCACTTTATCCTTATCCTATATTCCTCATGTATTAGATAAATAGATACACCTTCTTTCTTGCCAGAGGTTTAGTGCAGCATCTGGCCCAAATTCCAGCTTATAGGATTTATCCTCTCTGTGTTTACAACCACTTTATCCTTATCCTATATTCCGCATGTATTAGATAAATAGATACACCTTCTTTCTTGCCAGAGGTTTAGTGCAGCATCTGACCCAAATTCCAGCTTATAGGATTTATCCTCTCTGTGTTTACAACCACTTTATCCTTATCCTATATTCCGCATGTATTAGATAAATAGATACACCTTCTTTCTTGCCAGTGGATTAGTGCAGCATCTGACCCAAATTCCAGCTTATAGGATTTATCCTCTCTGTGTTTACAACCACTTTATCCTTATCCTATATTCCGCATGTATTAGATAAATAGATACACCTTCTTTCTTGCCAGATGATTAGTGCAGCATCTGACCCAAATTCCAGCTTATAGGATTTATCCTCTCTGTGTTTACAACCACTTTATCCTTATCCTATATTCCGCATGTATTAGATAAATAGATACACCTTCTTTCTTGCCAGAGGATTAGTGCAGCATCTGACCCAAATTCCAGCTTATAGGATTTATCCTCTCTGTGTTTACAACCACTTTATCCTTATCCTATATTCCTCATGTATTAGATAAATAGATACACCTTCTTTCTTGCCAGAGGATTAGTGCAGCATGTGACCCAAATTCCAGCTTATAGGATTTATCCTCTCTGTGTTTACAACCACTTTATCCTTATCCTATATTCCGCATGTATTAGATAAATAGATACACCTTCTTTCTTGCCAGAGGATTAGTGCAGCATCTGACCCAAAGTCCAGCTTATAGGATTTATCCTCTCTGTGTTTACAACCACTTTATCCTTATCCTATATTCCGCATGTATTAGATAAATAGATACACCTTCTTTCTTGCCAGAGGTTTAGTGCAGCATCTGGCCCAAATTCCAGCTTATAGGATTTATCCTCTCTGTGTTTACAACCACTTTATCCTTATCCTATATTCCGCATGTATTAGATAAATAGATACACCTTCTTTCTTGCCAGAGGTTTAGTGCAGCATCTGGCCCAAATTCCAGCTTATAGGATTTATCCTCTCTATGTTTACAACCACTTTATCCTTATCCTATATTCCGCATGTATTAGATAAATAGATACACCTTCTTTCTTGCCAGAGGATTAGTGCAGCATCTGACCCAAATTCCAGCTTATAGGATTTATCCTCTCTGTGTTTACAACCACTTTATCCTTATCCTATATTCCGCATGTATTAGATAAATAGATACACCTTCTTTCTTGCCAGAGGATTAGTGCAGCATCTGACCCAAATTCCAGCTTATAGGATTTATCCTCTCTGTGTTTACAACCACTTTATCCTTATCCTATATTCCGCATGTATTAGATAAATAGATACACCTTCTTTCTTGCCAGAGGATTAGTGCAGCATCTGACCCAAATTCCAGCTTATAGGATTTATCCTCTCTGTGTTTACAACCACTTTATCCTTATCCTATATTCCTCATGTATTAGATAAATAGATACACCTTCTTTCTTGCCAGAGGATTAGTGCAGCATGTGACCCAAATTCCAGCTTATAGGATTTATCCTCTCTGTGTTTACAACCACTTTATCCTTATCCTATATTCCTCATGTATTAGATAAATAGATACACCTTCTTTCTTGCCAGAGGATTAGTGCAGCATCTGACCCAAATTCCAGCTTATAGGATTTATCCTCTCTGTGTTTACAACCACTTTATCCTTATCCTATATTCCGCATGTATTAGATAAATAGATACACCTTCTTTCTTGCCAGAGGATTAGTGCAGCATCTGACCCAAAGTCCAGCTTATAGGATTTATCCTCTCTGTGTTTACAACCACTTTATCCTTATCCTATATTCCGCATGTATTAGATAAATAGATACACCTTCTTTCTTGCCAGAGGTTTAGTGCAGCATCTGGCCCAAATTCCAGCTTATAGGATTTATCCTCTCTGTGTTTACAACCACTTTACACCTTTCATTGACGAAATGAGACAAACTGTTGCACAGCCGTAAATACGATATCAGCGACAGATAATGCTGATAGCAAAATGTATCCGTGTCAGTCATACTGGTAGAAACGATAAATAAATAAAAACATGTAACTGGATCAAGCAAAAAGAGACTGAAAACCTGCGCGCTGGCCGTATCTATGCGAAACAATTGTAAATGTATACATGAATCCACTCAAAAGTTTTATTCCTCTTCAATACAAGCGTATTAATATGAAAATTTTAAGGGAATTTCAATATCCAATTTCAGTGTTTTTAAAACCGTTATATTTTTAAACAATTAATACAGATCCTGTCAAAATATTCGAGAAAACAACAAAAGATCATCTTTCAAAAATATTATTTAAATTTTTAAAATTATTATTTAAATAATATTCCAGTGATTAGGATTGTTTTTCGTATAATATATAATGTATTATGTCTGTATTATAATATATATATATATATATATATATATATATATATATATATATATATATATATATATATATATATCACAATATGTATTCTTGTGTATTAATAAAGAACTAAGTCAAAATACAAATACAAGAATTATAATTGTAAATTCAAATATAATTCTTGTATTTGTATTTTGACTTAGTTCTTTATATACGTATATATATATATATATATATATATATATATATATATATATATATATATATATATATATATATATATTCTTGTGTATTAATAAAGAACTAAGTCAAAATACAAATACAAGAATTATAATTGAATTTACAATTATAATTCTTGTATTTGTATTTTGACTTAGTTCTTTATATATATATATATATATATATATATATATATATATATATATATATATATATATATATATATATATATAACTTTTAAAATCTATCGACTCTGTTAAGAATAGTTTGATATCTGAATGTAATGGAATAAACAGGTAGGTTAGAAACCTCTAATCAAGATAGTTGCATAGGCTGTGTATAAATTACTGCACTGAACTTCAACAGACGGTTCCTATGAAGATTCCTTCGTAACAAGTAATGTAGAAACAGTTGTTTGTTAAGTTAATTTCTATTGAGGTCGACAAAGAACAATTTTATTTTAGTTACTTATTATTTTATAATTACAATTTATATAAATATGTATATATATAATAATAGTATTATTTTATTTCATTCTCTCATATTTCTTTTTGTGTTTTCTCTTCGATTGATAAAGACCACTGTGTGGTTGAAATATATCATTGTTTAAGTGCCTTTATGTGTTACTATTTCAAGACTACAGAGTGGACTCTTACCAAGGTAAGTCTGTCAGTCTCCTAGTCCAAAAAATCTATATATATATATATATATATATATATATATATATATATATATATATATATATATATATATATATATATATATATATGTGATAAATAGTTATTATCTGGAGTAAATCCGTTCATTCTGCAGTGCATAAATTCCCAGTTCCAACGTTTCGCCAGAATCTCATCTAGCATTGACGAGGTGAACCCAACAACTGTTGATCTCGCTCTTCAACTGGGGGGGGGGGCGAAGTTGTAAGCAATATTTTAAAAAGAGCTAATTTAAGGGAATGTTAGTTATTTATGTGTATAAATTTAAATGTGCTCTGAGAATGAATTCGGCAGATAGGAAGGAAAGTAGGAGAGTAGGGCTATTGTCATCCACTATGGGTTTAAAAATATTTATTTCTACTTGATTGGATGAATAAAAACATACTGTAATTACGATTGAAAATTGATATATAATATCTAACTGGAGATTGTTAGCTAATAGAAGGAATTTCAAAATAATCAAGAAATAACCGACGGTATAATCTTATCTTGCTTGGGTTTTGGCTGAACATTTTTTTTTAAAACCTTTTTTAAATCTTTATGCGTATAAAGACATGCAACCCAAACTTTGCACGTATTTCAGTCAATCCAAAAGTAAATTATTTTTTGAAAAGGTCGAATATAATAACACCCGGTTTAATAATGGCGGCCGTAGAAATTGTTCATAGTTTAATAACTCAAAAAACACATATTCAAGAATAACAAAAGAAACCATATATTTATATAAACGTTTGGAGAGCAAGTTTATTTTGCTACAATTAAACGGCCGCAGCTTTCACAGAATACCGGCACTCACTTAGATATAGACTGCTTAAGTTATTGTTAATTTCGATTTATTCAGCTAGTTGTACTTTTTAACAGCTGGCATAACTAGCACAAATTTGTTTACTTTTTCGCCTTGTTAATATTACTTTTTGTTTCCCATGTGAAGGAGCGCATTAAAGTCACGAAGATTACCGACGTCCATGTTTAATATGCGATATCGTCGACTACAGGGACTAGTTGTTACTACCATCAAGGAGACCCAGGCATAATGCTTTATGGCACTTCATATCGCTCATTTAACATACAAAAGTAAGTTACATAAACTAACTATGTATTTTTAAAAAGTTGTAGAGTTAGGCTACAATACACGAAAAAAGACATTTAATAAAAATTAGGTCAATAATACAAAAAGTGTTTACACAAAAGGGGGGCAAGGTATGCAGTATAGTTATTTCGTCCCATTTGGCTTACAATAAGTGGTAACATATAGCTTCATAAAACAGCTGATTTCATGTTATAGCTTATGAGTTAGAACAGCTGCTTTAACGGATAGGCTATGTTACTTAATTTACAATTATTTTAATTATTTAATAAAAGTAACTAAAATCATATTTCTTGTTGACCTACGTAGGAATTTCCATTAAACAATCTTTGTTTATATTACTTATTTCTAATAAAAACTATTGATTTGTAACAATCTAATATAGCAATGAACACTAAACTAGTGTGTACACTCCAAGCAATCCATTGCGTTACAGGAATCTAAACAATTAGATTTGTTATTCCAGCAGAGGCGAACGGACTAACTGTATGTAAACACGGAAAACTGGAGCAGTGAACCAAAACCAAGTGCGGTAGGGAGGTAGGCGTTGGCCGGCCTGAGTGAAAGGACACTGAAGGCAACGGTCAATGTTTTTAGGGAAGGGTAAGTGCCACAAGTACATTATGTATTTAAGCCGTCCCCGGGATTATTCCGGCTACAGTTCTTGTTGGCTTTGCAATCAGCAGATATGGCGTGGAAGGTAAATATTACATAAGAGGACGTAACAGCCCAATGTTATTGAATTGTGTAGCTATAAAATAATTATTTCTTCAAAAACCTATAGAGAAAGTTAATTTAAGTGATTTAATCATATATATATATATATATATATATATATATATATATATATATATATATATATATTAAATAGGTACAATAATATAAATATATTTAACTTTGAATTACTATTACATTCAAATAATAATTACGAACATATACGCAAAAACATAAATGCGGCCAATTAATTTTCTAAATATCTACTTTAACTACGATTTACTTAAAGAGTTTCCCTCAAGCATTACGAAAAATAGTTGTTTTTCACGAAATTATTAATGTACTAAATGTTTCGTTGTATATTCTCACTAAAATAAACCAGAAGAATTCAGCAAAGTATCAATTTCTGTTTTATATATATTTATATTATTTAATATTATTTATATATAATATAACGTTTATATTTACTACTTATATTAATAAAAGTTTCGTAAAATACAAAAAAATATTACATTAATTTTTTTAATAAAAAGAGCCCATTTTTCAAAAAAGACTTGTTTGAAAAATTTATTTCTATTCGAAAAAATAAACTTAAATAAAATTTATGGACAAGAAGGGGGATAAGATAGAGCTTGCATTAATGAAGCAGTAGACACTTCACACTCTAAGGGACAACAAACACAAGTTAACTACGATCAAATTAGAATGATAAAAATCAAAAGCGGTGCTTGGTGTATATTTCTTATTACAGGACAACATAAGTTGCACAAGGTCTACATATAATCTTTAAAGCCTACCACGTGTCTGTTCAACTGATACTGTAATTATAAACACACCCCAACATTACATTTATAATCACAATCACATTTAAAAAGAACATTATGTGAGGAAAGCTAAATATTTTTCCACAACAGAACATTTGTTTATTTTGTAAATTTATAATATATCATGAAAATTATAGTTAAAGTGTTGCTTGAAGTCTAATCTCGAGGCCTAACTGAAGAAAATTGTAGGACTAACAAAAAAGTAGAAACTTCAACGAAAAATATAGTTCAACATTCTAAAATATTTTAAAAAGTGATAAAAATAATAAACGATTTTAATTAAACTTATTTCTAAAAGAGTGCCTGACGCTAACAGGTGTTTTTGTATCTAAAATTTAATTTTTCAAACATAATTATACACACATGTAAAGAGAGAGGAGGGAGAAAGAGAGAGTATGCGTCCGACACTATTAGAAATAAGTTTAATAGAAATCGTTAGAAAAATTCGTTGAAATATATACATTTTCAATAATTGATAATTAATAATAATAATAATCCAACTTAATAATACACAACACAGAAAGTTAATCAATATCTACGAGTGACTAAATAAAACACCTGTTGTATGAAACCATACCTACACAGCATGAAACTCACCTAGGTTTAATGTTTACAGGAATTTAATGTTAAAGCAATGTGGGTTGTGCTCTATTAAATAATTTCTAAAACTAAAGCAAAAACGAGTGTATAAGCATATAATCTATATAGTAGGCAGCGCTCATTATAGATTCGTCAAGTTTAAAATATCATGTGCAATACTTCATAGTTAGTGTTTTCTTTTATCTACATCGTGCGATAGTAAACTAATGGCATACAATATAAGGGCTCCAAAGTATTGCAAAAACATTTTAACCATTAATCTTCTTGTCGACGTTTCGACCACCCACAATGCTTTCAAAATATATCACTTTTCTCTATTATTTTATATCCAGGCTGTTATTTTTTTTATTTATTTGAGAAATAGATAATTTGTGTTGTCAGTTTTATTTTTGAAGAAGATCCCATCAGTAGCGCGAGGCTTTGACAAGAATAAGGAAATAACGAGTAATATTATTGCCTTATAAGTTCATAACATTACTGAGGGATATCGCTTTATAAGACATTATAATCTTATTGGTGTAGCTATTATTTATTTTTCTATTTGGGGAATGAAATGTTAAACAGAAAGCAAAAGGTATCCACTAAAACTACGAAATTTAGAATCAATGAGGTCTTAAGTCTCTAAATGTCTCCGACTTTATTGACAAAGTTTGTTTTGTTTCAGCTGGTCATTTTGGCAGTGATGTTAGCGGCGGCCAACGCCGGCTATCCAGCGGCAGTGAGCTACTCCGCGCCAGCAGTACGTGCTGTGCCTGCTTACCGTCCTTACGCCGCACCTGCAGTAGTCGCCCCCGCATATCCTGCTCCTGCTCCCGCTTACCGCCCTTACGTCGCCCCTGCGCACGCTCCAGCCCCACGCGTTGAACCATACGACCCCAACCCGCACTACACCTTCGACTATAACGTACACGATGCCCACACCGGAGACGTCAAGAGCCAGTCCGAGAGCAGGGAAGGAGACGTGGTCCACGGCAGCTATAGCCTGGTCGAGCCTGACGGATCCACACGCACCGTAGAGTACACAGCTGATCCTCACAACGGGTTCAACGCTGTAGTGAAGAAGTCACCTGGTGCTCACCCTGCACCGGCACCCGCCCCTGCATATCCTGCGCCAGGCTATGGTTACCACGGTTAAACTATTATTTTAGGGAAAATTGGATTGTAAATATCTTACTATTTATACGAGTCTGATATAATATGAAACTGCCATACAACTACTCTAAAAGGATACAGTTAGGGTGTGAGTAGAGCTTTGTACATATTCTTTTTATACACTTTTATAATAAAACATGAATAATTTCATCAATCACAGTCGTTATTCACTACCTATTTATATTCTGGTATCTTAACATAATATTACAAGACTAAATAAAAACTGGCCTTGATTTATAATGGGATGATCATCCACTAGGCCAGCTGTGTTGTACCTTGAAATAGTGAAGTAAAGACAGTTTCAATGTATTCCGAACACAAAGTTCTTATTTTTACATGAAAGACTACTACACACAACTGGCAAAGGAAAACTACGCACAGATGATTACTCAAAAGATCTTTGTTTTACTTTTAATCCACGGTAAATAAGAACAAGATAGACACCAAATGAAAAAATAAACAACAAACAACGTTGTAGTGGCATTTGAAACTAAAATTTATAATATTACCTATTAATAGGTCTACTGTAATTTATTTTTATTAAGAAATTCAACATATTCTAAATGAAAACATTATATATTTTTTTTAATAATAAAAATTTTGACGAAATTGTTTTACAAGGTGAAAATTAATAACATAAAACCTAAAATTGTGAAAAAATACTATTAATAAAAATTATATAATATTAAATAAAATAATTTAAAATTGAACAGCATATTTCTTTGTTAACTAGTACGAAACCTAATACTTGGATTTTACTGATTCATGATTTTTTTTAAACTGTCATTCTTCAAAATACCAAACTAAACCACTACTAATATTCAACAACGTAAAGAAACTGTGGCGTAAATGTTTATATTAATTAAAACAACCTCTCACCACAAATTCAACAAATTTTATTTTAACCTTATGTACATTTCGACTACAAAGTAATCATCTTCAGAGGTATTTTTACAAATAACTCAGAGTTATTTGTAAAAATACCTCTGAAGATGATTACTTTGTAGTCGAAATGTACATAAGGTTAAAATAAAATTTGTTGAATTTGTGGTGAGAGGTTGTTTTAATTAATATACACTACTAATATTGTTTAAATAGCAATATCATTACAAAGTTATCAATATCAGTAAGAAGGGAAGTATTAATACCAAAATAAAGAAAGACAACCAGACAAGTGGATGAATATGCACAGTCAATGACCTGTGAAGGGAGCTATAGCAAGAAATAATTCCTCACCCATAAGCTTCGGAGAGGGTAGAGAATTCTCTTAACTCTGGTTAGTGGCAGATCAACTAGAGCTAAGCAGCCTATTCAAGGCGATGCTAAATGTTCCTCTTATTTATAGGGGATTTAATGTTCTCTTCTTATCTCTCTTTATAGGGGATGCAATTTCTCTTTACGAGATAAAAAAAGAATACGTTTACAGTTATACAGTTTTAAATAAGTGATGCCATAACAAATATCCTATATCCTGAACCTATTTTACATGCTGTCGTTATTCCTAACCACATTCACAATCTTTGGATATCCTTCGTAAGTCGTGCATAGTCATACTGCTTAATCGCCTTAAAACTTGAAATGAAATATAACTAAGATTTCTGGTAAAATTTAAAAATTTATTAGGCTCTGTTGTTCCATATAACTAGAGGTTATATGCTTGCTCACAAAGTTAATTAACGATTTGATAAGTAAAATGAATTTATTCATAGCAAAAATAATACAGGTTTACTCATCAAGAAAATTCATTGTTTTTATTATTTATTTGATATTACTAATAATTCTACACACGTTCTAATCACAATGAAATCCTGGCAGAAGTAAAAATATTATTTTCATACTGTATTTAATTTTCTCTCAAACAAGTATTATAAGCAACCATTTTTTAAAGTCAATTCCTACTTAGGTTACCAAATAAAATATTTAATTTAGTTAATTTTTATTAAAAAATTACAATTAATATAATAAATAAAGTAACATAACCTATGCGTTAAAACAGATGTTATATCATATAACCTATAACATAATATCAGCTGTTTTATGAAATCATGTGTTAGCACACTTATTTTAGGCGTGCAGCTCACCCCCAAAAAAACTATATAGAAATCGAAATAGTGACAAGGTTGTCATTACCGGATCAAACTAATTTTAATCGAAAGTATATGACTTGAGAATTTTTTTAAAATAACTAAAGTTGGCATTTTTTATATTTTCTAAATTTAGTGATATTTTAAGTTTAACTCGTCATACCTCGGCTGTTTTGGGGTATATTAGTTTGAAATTTTGACTAGAACATCTTTTGATAATGTATTAAATGATGGTATAAATTAGAAATAATAATATTCAACCACAACAAAATGGCTGATTTGTTTGTAATTTTCAGTAATTTATAGGCACTTTTTTTAAATTAAAAAGTTGTATTACAAACTCTAGAATTTTAATACTTTATAAATTTTTACATTATTGCTGATAACCTAAAGTTGTTTTGTGGAGAGTTTTGCGTTTTTATATAATTTCGTTAAAAAGTTGTAACGATTTATATTTTGAGCGCGCGTAAGCGACAGAATCCGCCTGTCTGATACGGTCACAAAAGCAGAGCATTTTATAACATCTTCCTGGCTTACATTATTATTATATTAAAACTTTAAATATATGTAATAATTAAAGAAAATTGAGTTGAATAAAACATGATAAAGTTAATGTTGTCACCTTTATTCATTTTATTTCTTAATACAATTTAATTTTTTGAAACCAGTAATACGCACGCGGCATTCGCCGCTCTCGCTGACATGCACAAACAAGTTTTAAACTTTTTAACGAAATTATATAAAATCGCAAAACTTTCCAAAAAATAACTTTAGGTTATCAACAATAATGCACAATTTATAAAGTATTAAAATTCTAAAGTTTTTTAACACAACTTTATAATTGAAAAAAAGTGCCTATAAATTACTGAAAATTACAAACAAATCCGCCATTTTGTTGTGGTTGAATATTATTATTTCTAATTTATACCATCATTTATTACATTATCAAAAAATGTTCCAGTCAAAATTTCAAACTATTATACCCCAAAACAGACGAGATATAACGAGTTAAACTTAAAATTTCACTAAATTTAGAAAATATAAAAAATGACAACTTTCGTTATTTTAAATATTTTCCGATGGGGTAATTTGCGGTAACTTTATACAGAAAAATTCTCAAGTCATATACTTTCGATTAAAATTAGTTTGATTCGGTAATGCCACTTCAAAGCTAAAATCGGGGTGAGCTGCACGCCTATTTTACGTTAAATGAGACGAAATAACTATATTGCATAACTAGCCTCTTTTGTGAAAAGTTTTCTTCCATATAAAGCTAAAACTAATTCATTAAATTTAATAAAGGAATTAATATTTGTAAAAAAACTGTATTAACATTAAGAATCATTCACAAATTTAAAAAAATGTATTTCAACATGAGTGAATGTGTGAAACATATTTTATAACGATTTAAAATTTGAAAATGATATATTTATGTAAGGAGAGTGTGAACTAATAGAAGAAATTGAAAACTAATGAAATATACTACTTCCAAAAGATTATACGCTCAAATAAAAGTTGTTAAGCGTGCAAATACATTGTATCAGACCTGAAGCAATATATAAATATAGGATAGTTCTCAATATATATGTGAACGCGGGCGTGCAATCAGAGGAGAAATGCATGATTTGAATATACATGAAAAGGTGCATAAAGTTGGGATTATTCAGTGTTCTGGATGCAATGTTGCTCGTATACTTATACGAGGGTTGGAGACTCTATACATTGACTTATCTAGTGAAGCAGAGCCCATGTAACAACAAACACCGCAGCTGTTGGAAAAGACAAGGGATAGTCGGCGGCAAAACGAGGTCAAGGACGCGGAAGAATTTCCTAGAAGAAAAAAAACAAGGTCAATCATTGAAATGCTGTCGATAAAGTTCAACGATCGGCCACGACAAGGGCATCGAAACGTGTCGGCTGTACTAGTTAACTTGAATTCATCGCCCTTCCCGTTGATATAACTTCTATTTTGACCGGTTATTATAAAATCAGTTTCAAGGACAATATGCATGTTGTTTAAGAAAACCAAATAAAATGTAAATATTATTTTATTTTTAAAATGTTTTTTCAAACATTACAAAATTTGTGTTACTATAAATCTAGAAAATATCTGTTTACAAAAACAAGAAATAAAACTCTTTTGTTTGTTTTTTTTTTTTAAATAAAATTGTTTTTGTTTCAAACAATGTAAGACTATTGTAGCATACTTCTCATGTATGTGTATCTGTCATTTGCTGGACCCTTTATGTGATCAAAAATACTGGCTGTTACATAATGTACGTTTAGACATTTAAAATGCTTACGTAACAACTATATACATATATTAAAAACGTTTTGAAAGTAAATAAAGAGATGCGTTGTAGGGGTTCGATGATTAAACACAGTAAGTCGAATCTAACGAATACATATGAGACCATCTACACCCATACGTTTATATTTCGCACTATGGCTTCAGAACGAAGAGGGAAATAGCTGCATGCAACTGTGTGAAAGTTTAAACAACCAATTCCTGCGTGTTTTTGAAGATTAAAGGTGAAATTAGATTTTGTATTGTCTTTGTTTCCATTTCTTCCCGAGCTACTTAATTTCAAGGTCTACATACATATTTCTGCATAATATAACGTATTAACAGAATTATGTCACAGACACGGGCAGATCGAATATAAGTTCTTTAGTTCACTGAATTAAATATTTTTGGATATTGTCCTAAGTACACAATTTTCTTGCATGTCTCATAAAACCTCTACGACCACACGCATGCCATGAATACAATGACTGTAATAGGCATGCAGTTTACCTATATCTGGAGTTGTAGCTGTGACACCTGCAAAGATACCAGTAAGAATGCCACTATTCGTACTGTATTCAGTATAAACCAAATTCTTTCTCAAACATGACAATAAAAGAACAGTTTAAATGTTTGCATTTCCTATTAAAAGATGCATTATGTTCAAACTTTTAAACTACAAACACGGTGAGCGTAAAAACACTAAAGATTTGCAATTAACTTTTTTTTTATAAAGATACACACTTTCTGGTTATTTGAATATTTAACTACTGAAATATTCAGATTTATTTTTAGAGAATATTTATCCTTATAATAATCCCGTAAGACGTTTAAAACATGCGCTATTTGTTGATGGCTTTTATTTCTTGTCCTAATCAATCTATTCTAAAAATGACAAATACCATAAACATGAGCATATATCCTGAAAACGAAAAACAAACAACACAAATGAAAGACATACACAAAACTCACAACTTAATCAGTTATTGACTCATACGATTTTCAATGACAAAGAAATCATCATCAGTGAGTGTTGCTACTACAAACTCACTGTTGTAAGTTAGAGTTTGTAGTAGCAACACTCACTGATGATGACTTCGTCATTGAAATGCGTATGAGTCAATAAATGATTTATTTGTGAGTTTTGTGTATGCTTTTATTTATTTTAACATAACCTCACAAGCTAATCTCAAAGAATAGTTGAATAACAAACAGTTGTGCTGTATTACGAAATACGGTAAAATAGGCCTATAGAAACAGTTATAGAATATTTGATGACCTCAAAAAATATCTGAGTTAGGGATAGAGTTCAGCACGGTAGAATTGTATAACTTCTATAAAAGTAGTACTTATAAAAATGTCCAAAAATACAAGTCCCGAAACGTTAACAGTTGCAAGTCTGTATTCATACATTGATGAAATACAAGGTTATCATAAAAGAATGGTGTGATTTCAGTAATTCGTAGGAAGATTGTAGGGAAATTTCTAAACGTTATATTGGTGTCTTTGAAACCCAAAAGTTCTGGTCTAACCTCAATATCAATTCTTGTATTGTTGTCGCGTTGAGTTTAGGGAGTTATGTTCTCGCATAAAGATAAAGTAAAATGTGTTTTATAAATGGCTGAATTATAATCCGTAGTTTTAGTTCAACGAGCGCTCCGACGTGAATTTGGAAGAGATCCGCCACACAAAAATAACATAACACGTTGGTTAAACAATTCGAAGAACTGGATCAGTTAAGAAACAGAAATCAACCGGCAAACCAAGTGTACCGCCTCCAAGGAGTCCGAACTTGACGCCTTGGGATTTTTTCTTGTGGGGGTTTATTCACACAAAGTTTACGACCTGAGCCACTTAAAAACAGGATTGATGAAGCAATGACAAGCATAAACGAAGAAATGTTAACGAATGTTTGCACATTTGTCGAGCGTCCAAGGTCACAAATATTGAAATTTATTAATTATGTAAGAAAAACTGTTCGAGACGACAAATTAGATGAATAAACAACATTAAATGTAAGTAATTCGGTTTTTCTTTAAACCATGTTCGAACCAGTACCATTCTTTTATGATAACCCTGTATATTGCCAGAAGCGTGTTAGCATTCTCCAGTGTACATAAACTAATACACAAACCTAGATCTAAAAAAATTTAATTCTGTAAAATGTAATTCAATACAAGTTATGTAAATAAAAATTTCGAAATACGAGAATAAAAAACATTATACTGTTCATAACAATGAGGGTATATTTTGAGAATTATGTTTACGAAAAAATATGCAAAAGTTTAATGGTTTTCTGTTACAATCGTTTGCTATACTTAACTTTCTTGGTATCAAGATCTAAAGCTAGCAACGGTTGGTCAGCAAAGTTATAAAAATACTTTAAAAACATAGTTTGTGCACAATTTCAAAGTTTGTATTAATTTTATTTTAAATATATAAGAAAATGTTCTTATGTGATATAGTCTAATTTCAGAAAATATATTAAAGGTTATTAACTTCTCAACTCCAAACTACTGTAATGTATCTACAGTTAGTTTCACATAGCGACACTTGAAATTACCCGATTAATTACATACAACACAATCAAACTGTACAACACTGAGTACGTAAATAAAATAATCGAATTACGGTGAAGTCAGTAATCGAAAGTGACCGGACCACATGTTAGCATTACACTAACCGCAGGTGTGTGTAACAGTTTCTAGTGAAACAGAAGCAGATATTCCAACTGTCCTGGGTTTCCAACCGGGACAAAAACAAAAGACAAAAACAAATCTAGATCGAAACGCAAGTTCAGCGGGGGGAGATAGGCGTTGTCAGTGAAAGGCCAACTCAGGTATAGCGGTCAATGTTTAGAGGGAGTGTAATTACGATATATGACAAAAGTTGAGCATTTAAAAAGATTCCAACGGTGGGACGGAATTAATTCTAGTTTGTCTTTCAATCAGTCGACATGGCTTGTAAGGTAAGGCACACAACACTGTACAGCAGTGGGAAACTTCAATGGAGGGTAGAAATGGTATATTATTCACTAGCCTAATTTTAGGCCAGTAATTAGATTAAATACATAATATTTGTTAGGTTATATAGCCTGATAATTTGATTTGAGATTCAGGGATTAACATTGTTATAAATGATACAATAAATGTAAGTGTTATTTTCAAAATGTTTTACGTTTATGAATTATTAATAAATAAGTCTCCTCTAGTTTTTTTTACTGCTACTGAAATTGTGTAGCAGTAAACCTATAGAGGGTCTGTTTCAATATCATGGTTAAGCTTTATTCCTGGAATAAAATGAATCAAAGTAATATAGATAAACACTGTAAGATTTGTTTAATGGTTTAAGATGAAGCTGAATCAGTTCTGCCTAAGAGCAAATAGAGTGAGTTGTGAATAATAGTCCAGGTTATGGTGAGGATTGAAAACATTATATATAAATAACACAATATAAACTTATTGTATAAAATGTCAATATAATATAAAATAATAAAATTGATAAAATAACCAATATATTATAATTATTGACACTAGATAATGTAAGATAATAATCCCGTTTTAATGTATTTCTCATGAGGAAAAAGAAATGCTTATATGTTTATAAGAAATGCTTATTTAAGAATTGGTTTGTGTTGCAGTTACTCATCCTCACCGTTCTTGCAGCAGCAGCAAACGCAGGCTACCTTGCTGCGCCCGCAGCAGTAAGCTATTCCGCTCCAGCAGTACGTGCTGTCCCTGCTGTTGTCGCAGCCCCTGCTTACCACGCCCTCGCTGTAGTAGCCGCGCCTGCTTACCACGCTCCCGCCGTGGTAGCACATGCCCCGGCACCAAGAGTAGAACCGTACGACCCCAACCCTCATTACACCTTCAACTACGACGTACACGATGCGCACACCGGTGACGTAAAGAGCCAGTCTGAGAGCAGGGAAGGAGACGTAGTCCACGGCAGCTACAGCCTAGTCGAGCCTGACGGTTCCAAGAGGATTGTCGAGTACACGGCCGATCCTCACAACGGGTTCAACGCAGTCGTCCACAAGGAACCAGGCGCGCACCCTGCTCCTGCTCCAGTCCCGGTAGTTGCTAAAGTTGCGCTTCCTGTTGCCCACGCTGCACCCGCCTACGGTTACCACGGTTAGATTGAGTCCTAGGGCCTATTGTTCAAATTTTGTAAATAGAATTTAGTTTTATACTTTCATTATTTTTTTATCAAGTGGCTTTAGAAGACATTGTATGAGATCGAGGAAGAAGTTGGAAAATAGAGAATTATAATTTATAAGTGCAAACTGTGCACTATATGATGCAATGCTTGTGAACTAAATGTAATGATTATTTGTTTAATTTATTAATAAAAACCAACTTGATAAAAAAGAGTAACTCATTTTAATGTGCCTCCATGCAATATCATTAAACAATAAAAAACTAAGAGAAATATCGTAGCGTATAGAATTGATTGCCAATGAAAAAAACATATTATTTATGTTGACAATTATTTTTTTATGAATGAGCATAACTTCGTGATACAAGGTTCGTAGTCTCAATGCATTGCGATTTAGTGCATATTTGAAAGTCAAGTAGTTTTGAAAATTCAGAAGCACGTTTAACAACTAACGTTTTTAAATCACACCAATGTAAACTGATGATTTTATAAAAAGATTGATCGAAAAACCCGAAATTAACTTCTTTGTTAAAATGTTTAAAGACATTTCCTTTGGTTTAAACTAAATTCTGAGTAAAACAATGAAGTTTTTTGTATTGTAAGCTATCTTCGTTCAAAGCATGTAATGTAAAGAAACATTTTTTAACGCTAGGTTAACAAAACTATTCTTAGATAATTTCAGTTTTATTGAATAATTACAGTTATTACAAATAAAGTTACATAACATATGCGTTAAAACAAAGTTCTACCACGTAACCTGTAACATAATATCAGCTGTTTTATTAAGTCATATTTTATCACTTGATTTAAGACAGGGAAAAAATATTGCATACATTGCCTCTTTTGTGAAATGTGTTTTATGCCACATAGAAGTAAAATTAGTTAATCATTATTCAATTAATAAATTATTATTTGAAAAAAAATGTATTTGAACGTAATAAAAAGAAATTTATTAACGACTGAAAATTTGAAGAAGATTTATAACATCTTGCTCTCGGTAAGAGCGAACTCGGGGGTTACAATAATATTAGTCACGGATACGTCACACATAGATACTACTGTTGCCATAGCAATATTCATTTGACTAAACACAGATTGAGCCATTTACAAAATAAATATGTTTAAAAATAACGAACATTAAAGTGCATTTATTCCCTAAAACAGTTGTGATTACGTAATACATAAATTGTTCCAGCATCTGTTAGGTCGGCAAAAGGAATACAAGACGCTTCGGAAGATAAGCTAAGGAGACGTGATTAAGAAATACTATTGCACCGTTTTTATATGCAGATTGCACCGCTGGAGGGAGACTTGGTGGAAGGAAGAAGCCGATATAGACTGAAAGTGAAGTGTATTACGACACAGCGCCCACCTGATTGTCAGCAGGGTGTGAAGGCTGTCTGGTGAATGAATAATTCCATTTCACGCTGGCTATTGTTCCCAGAAACACCGTTAAAATGTAATTACTCTAACGGTATTTATTCATACGATTGTTTGTATCAATTCTTACAAAATGTATACATCATTTATCTTGAAAACTTAAAATTGTTTAAAATTAATCTGAACTCATTAAAATATATTTCTTGAAATATTAGTTATATAGTGTATATACTTGTATTTGTAACAAATTGGGGAAATTGTTGTAAGTTTTAAAGTTTCAAAAATAACTGGTAGCGTCAATTTGACGATATCCTATATATATATATATATATATATATAATCTTGTACAAATTTTCAATCGTTGATAAAGTACGTTTATTCATCCAATCACGTTCAAATTCATTAATTATAAATTTTAGTTGGTGACAATTGATGTTATTACATTACTGTCAAATATTTATTCAATAATTAATTTATAAAAATATTCGATATCTAGGTCAGATTCGAACTGAATATGTTCAAGTTCAAAGTCTAAAGCTTTTGGGACTGAGCCAACTTTCCCATTGCTAGAAGTGCATTTCTCAAAAAAGTGTATGATTTTTTTTTGCTCCCATCTGGTTGTCATCGAAACTTCCATTCTACAACTTTAATTGTTGCCATGGTTACCACACGTTATCATAAGTAATTCCCTATGATTAAAAATGAATGAAAAAAAATCAAATAAACAAACAAAACTGAGTTAACGGTATCGAACCTTGCTTCATAAACGGTCAATACGGAAGGACAGAGAAAAGAAATTACAAGACAATGCAAGCGATAAAAAAATAAAGCTTATAAATAGTAACAAACAAAAATAATAGTCAAACATTATACATAGAAAGGAAAATGGGAAATTTCTAGGAGATTCGCTTTCTATGTTGCCACTTAAAATTGTTATTCTGGCATATGTATATACATATTTATATTAATTGTAATTATAAAATAACAAGAAACTAAAATAAATTTTTTTTTTTACCTAAGTAGGAATTTACTTATTATAAAAGTTTTTATATTACTTATTAATTAGGCAATTGGATTTATTATTTTTAGCTAAGCTACACATTAAAAAAATGTACGGACAAGTAAAAACCTTTTAGGACGAAAGTATCATAAAGGATTAATATATTAATATAATAGTACATAATATAATAATCCACTACCATTAGTACTAATTATTTATTACCATATGGACTGTTAGATATAGCAACAATACACCAGTAAAAACAAAGTTAAATCTACAGCGAACAATATATAGCCCGTATAGTTTATAACCTCAAAAATTGATTCAAGTAAAACGTATAAAACTAAAGCAGGATTTTGTCGCATGACCTAAAGTTACCACTTTTACACTAACACTATTACTACCGAAATATTTATATTAATGCTAGTAGGAGCCCATTCCTGAGGTTTGAAAGGAAATGTTTTAAACACTTCAATTAAAAAAACACTTGGTAAACCTGCAGACGAACAAAAGGTTACTATCCACAACAGGTTTAATTAACCTTGCGCACATTTAGACTAAAAAGCATTCATCTTCAGAGGGAACAACAAAGAAGTAAATTTTAACAATTTGTTCGGTTTCTTAGGATTAAAATGACACAGAATTTACGATTCGTAAATCAAACTGTTATAACAGGTTAGGTTAAGCTAGTTTAGGTTAGGTTAGGTCTGTTTATATAGAATTTATATATAAACCTACAAAAAAGGCTTTTCGTAAATAACAAAGAAATAGGATTTTAGGGACAGTTTAATAACACGCCATTTTATGCCAGGCTTTAAGGCAAATTAAAAGATGGGAAAATATACAAGAAACGATTTCGAATACGATTGAATTTTTAAAAAAAAACAGTTTTTATCAATATTTTTAAATAAATAAAACCTCTAAACCACAAGTAACATTTATTTAAACCTTATGTACATTTCGATTGCCCAGCAATCATCTTCAGAGGTATTTAAAAAATACAACTAACTCTAGTTAGTAACTAACTAGAGTTAGTTGTATTTTTTAAATACCTCTGAAGATGATTGCTGGGCAATCGAAATGTACATAAGGTTTAAATAAATGTTACTTGTGGTTTAGAGGTTTTATTTATTTAAAAATAAACATTACGCCACAGTTGCTTCATACAGTTATAGTTTTTATCAATGTTTATGAATCATTTGGCCACGAAAATTAATTCTTTTTAAATACACCCAAATACATTAGTAGAAGAAGTAGAAACTGGCAATTCATAACCAACATAAACCTGCACGTCAGTACTTACCTAAGAATACAAGGTCAACCAAACAGAACCTAGCATTAAACATTTCAGGTCTCACGTATATCCTTCAAAAACACGTAAAAGGTTGTAAATAGCTGAAATATACACAAAAAGTGTTGACGCGTAACTGTAGACACTAAGGTTTTAGTAGATAAAGTCAGAGATGACTGTGGCTAATAGTCTTGATAATAACTTGAGGAAGAAACCATCATACGTTTAAATCTTATCTTCTAAATTACGTTGATAAATAATATTACATGACGTCATTTAACGAAATATTGTTCAATACTAGAGTTTTACCGTCTTTATAAACAAGTAATATAAGTCGATATTAATGGAAATGTGAATAACAGGCTCAACAATTTGCTTTAAATTAGCAACGTTTCGGTAAATAATTCGTCGCTCTTACCAACCCTGAAACTATATTACAATGTTTTTAAATTGCGTAAACAGTAAACTAATTACAATTATTAATCAAACGCATTTTCATTCATACGCGTGCACAATACTACATACACAAACATAAATATTGTAATTGAATCTATTCCATTACAAATACTAAAATTGTAATCGTAATTACTTTACTGCATACGCAATCTAAAAACATTGTAATCTGGTTTCGAGCTTGATAAGGGTAACAAATAGATGCCGAAACTTGCAGTTTTAAAATAAACAAATATTGTTGACTCAGTTACCAATTGCATTTTCATTCATAGAATAATCTATACGAGTGTTTAAATACGCATAAATATATGTAACTGTTGTAAAAACTATAAAATGATCAAGTTATTACATTTCTAATCTACTCGAACTACTCAGGAAGTGGAACATGCACTGAGCACAATATGTTCCTTTATATAAACCAAATACCCGTTTTGGGTGATAGTTCATTTATTCGTCTATCGTCCGTGATGATGCAACCGCATTGCACAATTAAATAGGCTTCCATATTCAATTCACCACACATAAATAACCCATGAGCCACACTCGCAGACTTGACTAAATGGATCAACAAGTATATAAGACTACAATTACATGGGCGGTAATTAACGGCCTACAGAATGCCTATTGCAAAAGATTCGAGCATTGTTAGAGGTCTAGCATCATAATGGCGAGGCTAAGCTACGAGATGAGCGTGGATGTAGACCGGCTTGACACAGAAACCAGCGTCTTGGGGAAGATGAAATACTGGGTGTTACCCGGATGGGAGGGGGTTATTCGCGGATCCAGCGACACCCGAGGGAAGGGGGTAAACGATCGTTCATCTATTTAAACACACGGCCAAACAACGAACAATACCATTCAAAGAATTTACTCCGGAACACTCTGCCATGGCGTTCAAGGTAATAGTGCTGTGTGTTATGGAAGTGTATTGTGTTTAGTGAGATGAGACTGTTGCTTTCTGGTATTGTATTCGTCAAGTAGCCTACTGCTCCTTCATAGTATACTCTTAAATGCTTTTGTCGACAAACTTTCAGGCAGTTTTATAAGTTAGTTAATTACCGTTGGACCGTCTCAATGGTAATGAAGTTTCAATTAGTTTGAACTAATGTTGCTTGTACATGTCCCACAATGGATCTACCGAAGTGAGCTAGAAGTGAGCGTTAAAACCACTTACTATATATATATATATATAGGATAACACCTCTATCGCTATTCCGGTTTCACTTAAACATAACATACGACATTTAACGATATTCCTTTATATTTGCAACCCTTTTCTTAACTTTATTGTAGAACAAATATTTTATAACTGGCATACTGGAAGAGTGACTCATTCACAATTTTTAACTTAAAATTGCATTAAATGTCGATTATATACATTCGGCGGATGATGTTCGCTAACGGTTTATAACGGAATGAATCTGACACCTATATATCGGTTTAGGACTCTAATACACAACTATATTAACTATTATTTATAATAAACGACAATAAAATAGGATATTTTGACAATAGAAGAAGTAAATTTAATAAATAATATTTGCTATATTCTTTTGCAGTTCATTAAATTTCTGAACTTTTATTAAGGATTTGTTTTAAAAATGCTTATACCTAAAATATTTAAGTTTAAAGAAAACGATAGTGTTACTATACGAAATAATATAATACGAAAAAAAACACAGAGAAAATGAGATAATATTATTTAAGGAGAACTGTTAAATATAATATTCTTATCCTTTATTTAGAACTAAATCAGGGCTGATGGTCTTATATTTACGTAAATGTATGAAATACTTTCTGACATAAGGTTTCGGTCGCAATAGGCGATATTCTTCAGTGTTTAATAATATTTTAGTTTACTGAATTAAAAATAATTTTTTTCATCACAAATGTTTACGGGATTTTACGCATGATAAAGACGCACACACAAGCGCACACAATCATACGTATTGTATCATACGTAAATATGTATATGTTTTTTTAAAGATATATATATATATATATATATATATATATATATAAATATCGCATTATGTATTCTTGTGTATTAATAAAGAACTAAGTCAAAATACAAATACAAGAATTATAATTGAATTTACAATTCAAAGCTTTTCGTTGGCTAACAGTACCATCATCATCAACATATCATCATAATTGTAAATTCAATTATAATGCTTGTATTTTTATTTTGACTTAGTTCTTTATATATATATATATATATATATATATATATATATATATATATATAGAGAGAGAGAGAGAGAGAGAGAGAGAGAGAGAGAAAATATGTTTTCTTGTTTAATAATCCAAAACAACATATGTAATTCAAATGCAACAATATTATTTATTTATATTCAAAGTGCTGTTTACCAACTAAAAGCTTTCAATTTAAATAAATAATATTCTTGTATTTGAATAACCTATGTTGTTATATATATATATAATTAATAAATTAAAAATATTTCATAAACAAGAATACTTTTAATGAATATATTTATTCAAAGCTTTTCGCCGATAAAATAGTATCAGCATCTTCAGGAAAATAATTATCTAATAAAATACTTTTACAAAATTCTTTGTAAAGAAGTAAAAATTTATTCTTTGTAATAAATTTTGTAAAAGTATTTTATTAGATAATTATTTTCCTGAAGATGCTGATACTATTTTATCGGCGAAAAGCTTTGAATAAATATATTCATTAAAAGTATTCTTGTTTATGAAATATTTTTAATTTATTATATATATTACAAGAAAACATATCACCATATTTATTATATATATATATATATATACACACATATGAGGATGAAGGTGTTATAATACTTCTTAACGGTCAATGGATCAATGTTTTTTTATCCCTACTTATAGTATGTATAGAATAGTAACAACTCCTATAACAAAAATTAACTACACATATGTTTGCCCTTAATATTAGAAATTCACAAAATTAGAGTAGTTACATTTTTTTTATCAATTCATAATTGCATTTTTCTTCAAACACCTTCTTCTAGTATATTAAAAAAGTAATAAGCCTTTTTAGATATATTAAAAAAAAACAACGTAACTGTTTTCAACATATTGTCGTGGTAAATAATTTTAGTTCTTGTAAGGATTTTTTAGAAAGACTCTATGTTGAGGTTTTGACTATTCTAAAAAAGTTCCTACATTTTATTTGAAATGACTCGAATGTGACAAAAACCGTCACAAAATAATCTGTTAGACGTATTACTATTTCATTAGACTAATCTGGAACATTTTTCACAGTTTTAAACTAAAATTGCAATTATGAATCAGTAACCAACTACGCAACAACTGTTGCTCTGAGCGGCGGAAATATGTTTTACAATACGTCCGTAGTTGAAGAACGACAGCGCATGTTACGATGTAAATAATGAAAACATTTAGATACAAGTAAAACTAAGGTTTATAGCATGTTCATGAACATTTCGCTGTTGATAGCATAGTGACGTTATACCTGCAGCTCATTTCCTTCAAAAGCAAAATAAAGCCATTCAAATATATTACTTAAAACAATTTTAAACTATATAAAATTACAATAATGTGTACGACCCAGAATCTAGCAAACTTAAAACACACGTATGGAATTTGATATACAAAATTTGATGAGTGTTTTCAGATAATTTTAATAAATTGGCAATTAAAATATATAATTAAGTAATTGTAATATATAAGGAATACAATAATAAAACCCTGATGGATTGTAAAGTGATAGGAAACTCTTCGACCAGCACAGTACACTCACGGTCCTTGCTAAGACTGCTTTGTATTTTACTAAAATAATGTAGTACAGTCATGTTAAATTATAAATGCAAATCAAACTTAATGTCTCATTATTAATTTGTATTTACTTTTTACTAAGTTATTTATGGATTAATGATATATCCAGTAGGTTTATAATCTTGATAAGGACTGTGTTGGTCGAAAAGTCGAGAACAGTAAAACAACTATAAACAGTTGTTTTGTACGTCATTAGGTTTTTGACATTCACAAAACTTATCTTAAAGCATATAAGGGTGGATAAATAATAGAACTAGTTTTTAATTTAATAAAAATAATATATATTATGATAATGTGAGGTAAATAATAACTATTATTATTTGTAGATTCTCGTATTTATTGCTATGGTAGCAATGGCTCACGCCGGGGTTATACCAGCTCCTGCTTACCACGCCCCCGTCGCAGTCACTTCTCCTGCTTACCACGCCCCCTTTGCAGTCACTAGTCCAGCCTACCACGCCCCCGTCGCAGTCGCTGCTCCTGCATACCACGCTCCCGTCGCAGTTGCAGCCCCTGCTTACCACGCCCCGGCCTACCACGCACCTCTGTTAGCATCCCCTGCATATCACGGCGGAGCTGCAGTAGCTACAAAGGCTGGCGTCGTCGATGAATACGATCCACATCCGCAGTACAGCTTCTCGTACGACATCCAGGACGCTACTACCGGCGACGTAAAGAGCCAACACGAGAGCCGCGACGGAGATGTTGTTCAAGGCGCCTACAGCCTGGTGGAACCCGATGGCAGCCGCCGTACCGTGGAGTACACGGCCGATCCTCAGAACGGATTCAACGCCGTCGTGCATAAGGAGCCTGCCGGCCACCCTGTAGCAGTTGGCCATGCTCCTGTTGCTGCTGCCACTCCTGTTCATTACGCAGCTCCTGCTCCAGCTTACGCCTTCCACCATTAGGCATACACTAAAAGACTTATTTATAAAAGACGTTATATTTAAATTTTGTTAATAAAGGAACAATTTATATTATAGTGTTTGTCGTATTTTCCAAATGGAGCCTATGAATGAAAACCTTTATAAGATATTCGTTTTTCCGAATGAACACCTTTATAATATAATGAAAATGCTATTGATTGTCAGTAGCTAAGTCTTCTTACAATATCATAATTACATTCACTATGATTGGAATAGTTTCATTGATGCTAACCAATAAAATCCACGCGAAACTCTATGTATATAAAATGTTTGCATAATATTTACATATTCGTTTAATCTGATTAAAGTTTCAAGGAATATTTTCCTAATAAATACACAAAAACCTCTTAACCACAAACTTTCTTTAATTTACCCTAATGTACATTTCAGTTACAAAGTAACCATCCTCAGAGGGATAACATACAAAGACTCCATATTTTCCATTAATGTTATTTTTTTGGAAACATCTAACGACTAAAGTTGAGATGTTTGTTTATAGTAGTAGCCGAAGGTAGTTACTTGGATAAAACCAATTTCAATTGTGAGACTTGTCATAAATATTTATTCACACAGTGTATGGCTTGCTTCAGACAATCTGAGAATAAAATTTTCAGGGGTTTTTCTCAATCGTTAATAAAATACTTTTTATTCATCCATTCAAGTTTAAATAGATTTTTTAAAACTTGTAATGGATGACTCTTGCTGTTAATACAGATTTTTCAAACATTAATTCATTAATTAAATTTATTAATGAATTAATTTTATTTTTACATTACATAGGGGCAATGTATGCATTATAGTTATTTCGTCACATCAAAATAAGTGATATATGATTTTATAAAACCGCTGATTTTACGTTACAGGTAATGTTGTAGAACAACTGTATTAACACATAGAATATGCTAGTTTATTAATATTAATTGTAATTATTTAATAGAAAGTAACTAAAATAAAATTTTCCCTAAGTAGGGATTGAATTTAAAATCTTCTTTATTTATATTACTCGTTATTTCTGTAACATGCTTTAGCTTTGTATCCATTATAGACAACCTGTTGCATTTATTGAGTAAATTTTATGCCAAACAAAATGTTATCATTTAATGTAAATAATGCCATTTATCAAATGGCTTCTGTGTAAAAACATCTACTTGGGATTGAATTCCGGGTGAGGGAAGGTTTGTTGAGCAATTAAAACGGCTCTTATTACCTAATTACAGCGTTTTGAATATTTTAATGAATTAATAGCGCTACCATCAGAATCTATCAGAAGAAAGTGAAAGGGGCTTGGCAGATTGGTTCATGCAAAAAGGAAAATATTTGACTGGGAGCGGGTTGGCCAGTGTATTTAAGCCGTGAGCCCCGCATAAATCAGTGTCATTATTCAAGCAATCATTGGACTAGACATGTCTGCCAAGGTAAGCAGTTGCCAAGATAGTGTTATGATTTAACATCATTCAATATGTGAGAATATTTTGTTTTAAATGTGTAGGTATTTTAAAACATAGGGAACCGATAAACTTTAAATAAATACCCTACATACGTACGAGCAATTTAATTTCAGCTTAACTAAACCCCGATTCATAAAAAAAAACAGTAATTTCATAAAGTTTTAAATTTATTAAAACAATAATTTCATAAAGTTTTAAATTTATTAAAACAATAATTTGTAATTATATACTGTTAATATTGCTCAATATATTTGAGTTGATATTTGTCCAAATATTGAAACAAATATTAGTTATCACTATTATTATTCAATAAACTAGTTTCGTCGAAGATGACATCATCCGTTAGTGACGCATTACACTAGTTGATATTGTGTTTACTTGCAATGTGTACATTTTCATGCACTGATAAACTGCCATGGTACAAATTACGTACACTTTTGAAAACATGGTAGGAATAATTTTTTTCACTTTTTAAAATTTTACTAATTACATTTTTTAATAAAAAAACACAATATATGCCTAATTACATTTGTATTCCAGTATTTAAAATACATTAATAAACACATTTGTCACACATAATTTTAAAGTATGCACACAGACATTCAGTTACACTCCCACAAATACGTCAGAGGACTCCGAACTTTTCAGTTTTGGGGGCATACAGATTACTTCAGTAAATTCAAAGGCAAACAAAGTTTTAATTTCCTGCCAGTAGACCCTATCTATACTTTACACATCTCGACTAGTCGCCGAGTACGCGCCGTGAACGAATAGCTTGCGAATTCGCAGGTTTAGCCCTTATTTTATTGTACTGTATTGCTACGACCATTGATTACTCGTGGAAACAGGTAAGGTACCAAGTGTCTTCCACTGACACAATTTGATACTTTGCATTATATGGCTCGCGGGCTATTTTCGGTATTTTGTACTACTTACTTCTGAAAGAAAACTTTCTCCAAAATTAAGTACGTAAAGAATATTAACAGATCTAAGTCGACCGATGCGCATTTTAAATATTTCTTAATAATTGGTACAAGTAAAATTGGACCACAACTACAAACGATAGGAAAATCCCAATACATAAATCTCATTGGTATTACACATGTTATAACGTTTACATATATTTATTATGTTAATTTAATTAATTCCTATTATTTGTTAGTTATTGCGCCTAAGTTAACTTTTCTGCGTATTATACTTGCCATGAATCTCTATATAGGAAGTAAATCAAACGGAAGTATTATAAGTCTGGTTATTATGCGACTTATCACAACAATTAGCCATTAGCTGGCTCTGGGCGTAGTTTGGAGACCCTGGTTTAGATATTTCCAGTTCCTTGCGTAATTATATATTCAAATACTGTATTTATGTTCGTCACATCAACATTAGTGTATACAGCAAAGTATATTTACGTATATAATTACAGATAATAATCTAGAATATTTTGTTAACGATTCAATTGCTTCTATTACACTTCTATTATTCTTAATATTTGTTAACACTCATATATACATTGTTCAAATATTTAAAATAATTTATGTTCATCCACTAAAGTTCAAATACATTTTGTTTAAACTTGTAGTGGATGACACGATGTTAATACAGTTTATTTCATATATTAATTCATTAATTAAATTAATACATATTAGTTTTGTGTGAGAGAAAAGCTTTTCACAAAAAGGAGCAAAAATATCCAATATAGTTATTACGTCCCATTTGGATTAAAATAAGACAACATAGGATTTCATAAAATATCTGATTTATTGTTTTATGTGATATGCTGGAGCATCTGGTTTACCGCTTAGGTTATGTAACTTGAATTATACTAATTTTAATTATTTATAAAAAAGTAACTGGAATAAAACTTTTCTTTGTCGGCCAAGTAGGATCTGACTTTGAAAACTTTTTTTGTTTATATTCATTGTTTTTTATTCGTATCGTCGTAAACAATAGCATATATATAGTTAAAAAGAGAACGACTAGTGGATATATTATATGAAAACAACTTCTATGAAACGTATGCTAACTATTAGATTTACATGTTTAAGATGTTATTAGGATGATGTTTGAAAGTAATAAATATTTCAGATTTTAGCATTCACTTCGCTAATGGCAGCGGCGTACGCGTTAGCCCCAGCATACCACGCACCCTTGGCGTACCACGCAGCTCCGGCATACCACGCACCCTTGGCGTACCACGCAGCTCCAGCTTACGCTGCCAAGGCAGCCGTTGTGGACGAGTACGACCCCCACCCTCAGTACAGCTACGCGTACGACATCAAGGACGCCCACACTGGTGACGTGAAGAGCCAACACGAGAGCCGCGACGGAGACGTCGTCCAAGGGAGCTACAGCCTCGTGGAACCCGACGGCAGTGTTCGTACAGTAGACTACACAGCTGATCCTCACAATGGGTTTAACGCTGTTGTGCACAAGTCAGCCGGTGCTCATTACGCTGCTCCTGCGTACGCCTACCACCATTAGGGTTTATTATGTAAATACTTGTTATCTACTGATATTTTATGTTTAATTTTAAATACAATTTATTGTTAAAAAAAACTAATTCATACTTTATCCATACTACCATAATGTGTCCTATTTAAACGTCATACTTCATAGTTATTGTATGGGAACCAAATTCTAAGTCTTTTGGCAACTTATATAAAGGTTTTTACCAATATTTTTATAGATATTAATTTATTTTTCTAGATAAATAAATAGCGTCGGGAAATTGTTAAACTTTAATCGGTTCTAGGCCTAAAAGAAAAATATAATAAATAGTATCAAAAGAGGGGCGTTTTATCATTAAGGAACACCTGTAAAAAGATTTGTCAAGTTTAAATTAAATATTACTAAACACATACAAAACATCGAAAACGAAATTTATCTGAAACAAACTTTCCTCCTGTTATACATGTAAATGTTTTCACTATGTTTCAATGTTATTATTACAACTGTAACTATGAAGCTATCAATTGAATCTCTTGTGGCAGAAAGGGGCCAAGCAACAAATTGGAACAATGCATTCTCTTCCATACACCGCTTGATAATAAATCCCTAAATAAGGACGTTGATACTCTTTGTGTCATTTAGGTTTCAAATCTATGCACAACTTTGCTATTCTTAACGCTTTTGTACAGGAAATTCCATACACGGGACAGCTGTGAGTCAAAGTCTTGTGTACTCATGTTTCGAATCTAAACTCTACCTGTGTAATTAGGTTGTGTGTAACAGAATCACAGATGAGGTGGAACTAATTCTCTTCTGTGACGGGTCATCAGGCTTGAACGGAAATCACAGAGTCGTCAGATTGGTCACGAAGCTTTGAAGCAAAGGCAGATTTGTAAAGCCTAACCCACAACCTACCAGTTTGTGACACTTATTTTCCCCTTTCAATAGGCATTTTGAAGCTTATTATAAAAACTTAATATACTTCCAGGGAGTATAAGGAAATAATGCTGCATTTTAGTAAGACTGGAAATTTTATTGCTCACAAAGTATATATAGTTTCAAAAAATGGTCGCTAAAGCTATAAAAAAACGATTCAACCCTGATAAAACCTAAGGAAGTAACATTTCAAAAGAACAGAAAAAAGCTTTAAAATAACAAGTTAAATGGCCGTTTCTATAGGTCGTTACAAGGTTTATTATTTTTATTAGTGAATCAAGTTTAAAACTCAAACAATATATTTGCAATCATATTTCATGTAGGCCTAAAATAATTATAAAATATTTTTTTTTTATTTTGCGTAACTTGAATAACACTTTTGTTTGATGTTATTTTTAAATGTAATGAAATACCTTTATTGCAGTTCTAAACCTTTAGAACGCATATCTTGAATAGCTGGCAAGTTTTATAACATCTTACTGTGGCCCACTAATGGTGCTGAATGTGTTGTAGACATTATTTATGAGGATAATTAGTATGCATTTATATATTTACGATTTTTAATGAGTATTTTTTTTAATTTTAGTAACATTGTGCATTAAAATTTTATAGCAGACATATTAAGCTTTGTTTGTTGTAAAAAAAACTAGCTTTTATTTTAAATACGTTTTAAAATTTCTTAGGGGTGATTTTTATTGTATGGAAAGCTAATTTTACTAAAGTTGTCTCATAACGTAAAACTCTTATTTTTAATGAAAGTACACACATGCCTACGAACACACGCACGCACGCAAGGACCTACAGATATGTACATACATACACCTTCAGAGATACACGAATATACACACGCGCGAGTATTTATATTTCTTCAAGCATATTCATGACTAAGTAATTTGAAGAAAAAACGAGTGATAAACAGTTTCAACTTATACCAGAATATGTTTTAAAAAATACGAAATTGTAAACAGATATTATTAATAATGGTTTGGGTTGGTGTTTCAGTTGTAGAAACCAATTTTAAAAAAAAAAACAGCTTAAAATTTACGTTTTAGTGACAAAGTAATGTATGGTTTTCTCAAAACAATAATATTTTCATTTGTTCTGAGTGATTCAATTAGTAATTATTTTCATGAACTGTGTTGTAAATGACGGTCGAAGAACTTCTGAAAAAATTAAAATAACGCTTTGTTAAACTCATACAGTAAGAAATTTATGAAAAACCTACCGAACATAATGTTTTCAGTGACTCCCATCAATGTTTTCATTAACTGAAATAATTTCTAGTCTAGAACACGGAGTAGATACAACTTTCACATCATAAAATGAAAATAATAATTAAATAGAATAAATATAATTTTCATATTAGTGTACCGCAGTAAAGTAAACAACCTTCTGCAAAAGCAATCAATATACAAATACACAAACAGCTTTGCAAATATACCTCGTTACCTAAGTATCGAGTGAATCTAAGATTACAGGAAGTAAAGTACACTGTACGCAAACAAGTGTCGAGTTGCATCAAGGTTGTGTAGTGAGGTTTTGAATCTTCTCTTTTAATATATACCGAATTGTTCTCACCACCGAAGCTATAATTGCCTTAAAATATGATGAATTTGTTTATTTCTATATAAATATACACCCAACGATGAAATATAAGGTCGCGTGTTTCTAAGTAACTATTGGAATTTATACTTGTCCTCCTATATATGGAGAATGATAAGATCAATGTAAAGCTAATGAACATGTTTGCAGCCAAAGAAGCGGGGGATGGTAGCCCTCGAGGTTTATTGAAGAATCAGTATAACACTGACCACAGGCAGGATATGGGGGTATTTAGCTAGTAACAAGCCCCTAACTAAATGGAGGAGTAACATATCTCCCCTCGGCATATTTCACTTGGAAGGAAAAGTCGCATATCTGGATGAGTCGGATAGACCGTGGAGGACTGATTTTGTTTAAACTCAGTAGAAACTGTACTGAAGACTTTTTTCTCTGTTTGTGTGTACATATTGTGATAGTATAATAAAATTGCCCATCAAAGTGATAGATATTATCTTACTCATGGCTAGCTATAGAACAATTAAAAGTAACGTAACAGTCATACAAAAACCATACAAAACAAATAATTTTGAAAACCTAACGAGCAATAACGAAAGTTTATTATTAGTCGGAATTGCTCCAAATTTATAACTTTACCTGATATTATTTATTAGGAATATACTGTGGTTGAATTTAATAATAAATACACAAAATCCTCTTAGCCACAAACTTTCTTATTTTACCATTATGTACATTTCGGTTACCAAGTAACCATCCTCAGAGGGATAACATGCTAAGCCTTTGTATGTTATCCCTCTGAGGATGGTTACTTGGTAACTGAAATGTACATAAGGGTAAAATAAAGGAAGTTTGTGGTTAAGAGGTTTTTGTGTATTTATTATTACCTGATATATTATTTTTTTTAATGGTATAAAGAACAACGAAGTAATAACTAAGATAAACTAAAATCATTAATAAATTATCACACATCATTCATTAATTTTCTAAAATTAAACAATACTCACTCAGCAAAAGTGATAGAATCGTTACTGATATTAAAAATTTTATTACAAATAGATGGACAACTTTGGAAATATAATGCAAACGATTTAAATATAGTAAAGTTATTTTTGTATGTTTTCATGTTATAAAAGATAAAAAGACACACATTAAACAAATATATTACTATATTTACAATAAATGATACAAAGGTAAACTTGAAAGAAGCGCTTGTTTACGCAGTTTTAATGATGGTAGGCGTACGCAGGAGCAGCGTAATGAGCACCGGCTGACTTGTGCACAACAGCGTTAAACCCATTGTGAGGATCAGCTGTGTAGTCTACTGTACGAACACTGCCGTCGGGTTCCACGAGGCTGTAGCTCCCTTGGACGACGTCTCCGTCGCGGCTCTCGTGTTGGCTCTTCACGTCACCAGTGTGGGCGTCCTTGATGTCGTATGCGTAGCTGTACTGAGGGTGGGGGTCGTACTCGTCCACAACGGCTGCTTTGGCTGTATAAGCCGGGGCTGCGTGGTAAGCCAAGGGTGAGTGGTAAGCTAAGGGTGCGTGGTATGCTGGTGCCGGGATTAGGCCCGCCCTTGTCACCATAGCAACTGCCGCGATAACTAATAACTAGATCAAACACAACTGATGTAACTATTTATGCGCTTTTTATTATGTCAATATCACCATTAAAACAAATATTTAAATAAAACAGACAAAAATCATAGATAATGAGTATAAATTGTAAAAAACACTTTGAAGTAATATTAAGAAAGAATATAAATGTACAAAGTGCCTGTTCAAACTGCAACAATGTGAAACATAACGCTTGGCACAAACTTGTACAACGCTTGGTATGGTATGCCGTTGTAACGACTGAGAGGGAAACAAACGTCGAGAATGAGTGGACAATGAGTAGGATGTGACTGATGAGAATGAGTAGGATAACCATGTAAACCACGAAGAAAACATGGTAGACCATTCAATGTTCTTGGAGTCCTTTTAATGTCTAAGTGAAGAATATTGAGCAATGTCCTTGTAGCATACTTATCCCCAGTATATAGGACTGCAATAAGTAATGAGTCGGCTTCAAAGAACGCCGTACCGCTATTCGCATACACACTTGAGTTCATCGTAGGAAGAGGTAGGTTGCCAGCGCCTCCGTGGAGGTTAGACCTCTACTTGGTCCGCGGGAGGTATTTTATTTCCCTTCTACCAATCATAGGATTAACTAATAGAGGTTTTCCCTATCCCCCCTATTATTAAAACCGAAAATAATTGCCCCTCGAAAATCTAAACTCATAATCAAAGGATTCATCTATATATTGTCAAGATCCTCAATAAAAATTGCTGATAATCTCATCAGATTAGGAACAAAACATCATAAAACATAAAACTTTCATCAGAAGGGACTAAATAATATCAAACCTGTGGCAAGTGTCTGGACAAAGAACATACACTACAGGCCTTCACCGCTTAAACTACCATAGACATTGCAAAGGCAATTCCAACACACCAGGAAATTTGATTCTATAGAGTGTACGGCACCAATCTACCTTGTAAACCTTGACTTCCAAGAACCTAAAATTTTAAAAAAGTTTCAAAATGTCCGCTAATACAAGACGTTTTGACTCCACTAGCCATCATCTTGTTAGGCTTTCTTCATGGATCAGAACACTGACGATAGCACTAATACAGTGGGAATCGTCCTTTCTCATTAATTATTTCAAACAAGGATACTGGAAACCGAAAATACAACATTGTCTCTAAGAATGGTTTTTCTTTAGTGATTTAATAATTTACTAATTGACATGACGTCATTAACTTCAATATATAAGTAAATATTTATAATATACTCCCCTTCACTTCTGTTAGGAATATTTTTATATATTCAAGTATATTTTTATGCCTCTCCTAACATTACAATATTTTCCTTTGTTGTCGCGTTTCGGAATGACTCTATTTTTAAAGCTTAAATAATACTCTTCAAGTACTTTTTAGAGTAATAGTTAAAAACGAAAATGGGATCGTTCCGAAACGCGACAAAAAAAGAAAATATTGTAATGTTACGAGAGGCAGAAAAAGGTACTGAAATATATATATATAATATATTAAATATGGTGATATGTTTTCTTGTAATATAGTTAATAAATTAAAAACATTTCAAAAACAAGATTACTTTTCATGCATATATTATTCATAATAATAATATATTCAGAATAATATATGCATTAAAAGTATTCTTGTTATTGAAATGTTTTAAATTTATTAAATATATATATAAATATGTATATTAAAATTTATGTAAATAAGTTATAATTACATATCAGTAAAATATTATTATAAATATCAAGCACTGATGGGAACTACGATTAATACAGAAAAACTAATTTGTTTTTCAGACAAGAAAGTGGTGCTAACTGTGTTAATGAAATGTAAGAAAAGCTTTTGTAATTCTTTGTAGCAAATAGCTTTTATTTTAAAATTACGCAAGTCATGTTACTTTATCTTTTGAAATATCTGTTCTCTATAATTTGAAGAGTCACTTTCAACTGCAACATTTATTCTTTCATTTCTCAAGCGGTTGCTTAACTTTACACCATTATATAAATGTTAGTTCTTTTGTATCAACTGAGGTGTAAATCTTACAAAGTATGTTCAATGGATTTAATGCATATAATGACAAATTAGAACAGAAAGTTTTAATATATATCTAAATCATTCAAAACATTTTACAGTTTTGTTTCTACCGGAAATTTGTTTATACCGAGTACCTCTACAATTTAACAAAAGCAAAGTAATTTATTAATTGATGTTACAAATGTTGATGCGTAAGTCATGTTATTCTTACAATGACGAAACTTACAACACAGAATCATACTGTGCGAGTTGTACAAAAATGTGTTTACTTATATCTGCAAAATCTATTATGTTTATAAATCCCACATAATTACATTACGACACATTTTATAGAATAATCAAAGTCCATTTTTTCATTACGGAAATGAGACGCAAGAAAAGGCAAGTATTATTACTTTTATAACCCTTTTCTTTTTTTTATAACACATTTCTTATAAAATAAAAACGTAAAATAAACAAACAATTTTTAAAATCAATTCCTACTTCGTCAAAAAAAATATGAATTACTTTTTATTAAATGACTGTAATTAATACCAATAAAGTAATATAACCTATGCGTTAAAACAGCTTTTCTATCACATAAATTATAACAGAAAATCAGCTGTTTTTTGAATACCATATGTTATCACTTATTTTAAGCCAAATGGGACGAAATAACTACATTTCATACTTGTCCCTTTTGTGAAAGGTTTTTCTCACATATAAAACTAAAAGTAATTCATTAAATTTGTAAAACACTGTATTAATTGCGAGTGCCATCACTACACGGTTTAAAAAAACGTATTTGAACGTGAGTGGATGAATAAAATGTATTTTGTTATGATTTGAAAGTTTGTACAATATACTCAAGAAGAGTGTGAAGTAATAGAAGCAACTGAAAATATAACACTGTGGGTTCTTCTTAAAATAAATGCGCATATTGAGTATAAATGAGCTATTTACTTATTTTTTTGTTAAATATGAAAGTCAAATAACTAATTAGAGATGTTTCTTTTATGAGATAAATCAATCAATTTGAGCGAATTTATTATAATGACACCTCAAAAATACAATGTCATGTAAGATTCTTAATAAAACAAATTATGTAAAGCCCGTTAGAACATACGAATTTCCCTGTGACAATGCAAGGACCCTATTCTGATATATAGCTATTATTATTTGTCTGTTATCATTATTTTCTTTGTAACCTTCAACCGTTTAATCGTCTGTTGTCAAAGTAATGTTTTTGACAAAGTTATTTGAAACTTGAAGACTTCATGTATGCTCAGAGTCGTTTTAATCGCTGTTACACAGGTCAAAATAGGTATGTAAATACAAAAAAACAAGTAATCTAAAAAAAACATTTTTTAGTCAATTCCTACTTAGACCAGTAAACAAATTTTTTTTTCAACTTACTTTTTATTAAATAATTAAAATTAATATAAATAAAGTAAAATACCTATGAGTTAAAACAACTGTTCTACCACACAACTATATCATAAAATCAGCTGTATTATGAAATAATATCTTGTCACTAATTTTAAGATAAATGGGACAAAATAACTATATTGCATACTTTGCCCCTTTTGTGAAACGTTTTTGTTCCATATAAAACTAAAATTTACGTAATAAATTATTATTTGAAAAAGCTGTATTACGATAAAGTGTCATCCACTACAAGTATAAAAAAGTGTTTTTTAATTTGAGTGGATGAATAAAAAGTATTGTATTAACGATTGAAAATTTGTACAAGATATATAATATAGGAAGAGTGTAAACTAATAGAAGGAATAAAACATTTAAAAACTATTATAATAAAAATTGTCTCAGACAATAAAAAAAAAATAACACGCAGGAATTCACTAGTATCGAATCCACTTAGAACCGTTCCGTAAAACTAGGCTTTGACAGCCTAAATATACAAGAGCACTGTTTACCTTGCAAATCATGATTGTTGGAGTCCAAAGTCTTGATTAATGGTATGATATATGTAGAGCAGTCGCTTTAAATACTTTTCCACCCAAGCATTGGTAAACCTGCTCTAACTCTAAGCCGATTGTATTATACGGGCACTACCGAAATCCGTCAAATATTTCCCTTTCACCGGAATAAGATCACGCCTACATGTCTAATGTCAGCCATTTAGGGACCAGTTGCTTTTTTATAATCATTACAACCGTCACTGTCATCAGCTTTATGTTGGCTTTAGAGTAAATTATAATATAACATTAGGCTATAAATGTATAGCCAAATGTTTTAAAATATTGAAAGGATTACTTGCATTTTTGTAAACTATAATAATTTATAGACGATACGAAGAGAAAGCAAACCCCCTTCCACCCGAACGAACGCACACACACACACACACACACACACACACACACACAAACACACACGTGCGCACGTGCATTCATGCGTTTATACATGTGTGTGTGTGTGTGTGTGTGTGTGTGTGTGTGTGTGTGTGTGTGTGTGTGTGTGTGTGTATGTGTGTGTGTGTGTGTGTGTGTGTGTGTGTGTGTGTGTGTGTGTGTGTGTGTGTGTGTGTGTGTGTGTGTGTGTGTGTGTGTGTGTGTGTGTGTGTGCATGTATAGTTATTAGAGTTCTTTTCGACAAACATCCCCACACCATGCTCTTATAGATATGTGAGAGAGAGTGTGTGTGTGTGTGTGTGTGTATGTGTGTGTGTGTGTGTGTGTGTGTGTGTGTGTGTGTGTGTGTGTGTGTGTGTGTGTGTGTGTGTGTGTGTGTGTGTGTGTGTGTGTGTGTGTGTGTGTGCATGTATAGTTATTAGAGTTCTTTTCGACAAACATCCCCACACCATGCTCTTATAGATATGTGAGAGAGAGAGTGTGTGTGTGTGTGTGTGTGTGTATGTGTGTGTGTGTGTGTGTGTGTGTGTGTGTGTGTGTGTGTGTGTGTGTGTGTGTGTGTGTGTGTGTGTGTGTGTGTGTGTGTGTGTGTGTGTGTGTGTGTGTGTGTGTGTGTGTGTGTGTGTGTGTGTGTGTGTGTGTGTGTGTGTGTGTGTGTGTGTGTGTGTGTGTGTGTGTGTGTGTGTGTGTGTGTGTGTGTGTGTGTGTGTGTGTGTGTGTGTAATTCTTGAAGTTCTCTTCGACCAATATTTGAGGATCACTAACTTTCCACCACTGCCCATCTTAACATTTTTACTCTACGTATGCCATGCATCCTACGTCTTCACAACAATGTCTATGACTTCTTATAAAAGTAAATATTTAAAACCAATATAACATTGTTGAGAGTCATTAGACACAAACATTATCGATATTTATAGCAAAGAAATAATATGTGAGTATATGCGTGAGGTTTAACGGTGTTCCTCGTTCTGCTATAGCATTTGATACTAGCCTAACTGAAAACATAATACAATACATATATCGTCTCTTTTGTAATCCCGTGTCTTTCTTTGCAGAAGCAGAGCAACACATATAAAGATCATATCTATATCAAACTATTACAGTATTATCATTTAGTTAATTAGAGCTGATTGCACTTTAAACACGACACTGATATTTTCTGAAGTGTTGGGTTTTGACCACGCACTGCAGCCCAGTCCACCCTAGCGATCTCAAGTTCAGAGACAGGGTTAAACCTCACGCACTGTATGTTTATATAATATAATATGACTCCTTAATATAATGGTGTATGTATAATATTTTGAAATAGTATGTTATATGATGTTTATAAAATATATTGTTTTTCATGACAAATAATATGGGCTATATACACAAGTAATCTTTCAATAATATTTAAAATCTTACCCCCCACCCTAATAAGTTGTAACAATCTCTGTGGTAGCATAATATCAGAGACGTAACTAAGGTTATTTTATTCTTCAGGGTAATTGTTGACTGCTTATTTGCACTTATTATTATGAGTTTAAATTTATAAAAACAAAAAAACATTCTTACACCATATTTATGAATGTAATACTTCAGCAGAGATTTATAACACATTTACTATACACGGCCTTAATAATTAATAATCGTACATATTATAATTCTTTAAAAAATAACTTTTACATATTGTAAAAGCGAAATATTGCATAACCAAAGACGCACCAGCGTGGACTAAACTTCAATTAACATTAACTGTCGAGTAAGGGTAAATTCTCTCATCGTTCTAATAAACATCACGTTGCCATAGTAACGCAAATAAAATTGTAACGTGAAATTGCAATACATAAACAAAGCTAGCACGTAGAGGTGAATGTCTGTAGCACATAATATGAATATCAGGCAAACTACAAAGAATAATTTACAATATGTGATTTGTTATTATTTTTATGGGTTTTAAATTAATATTTTTTGTATAAAAAAATACACTTTTTACACCTCTTGAACCTTTTCCGCCACAAAATGTACTTTTGCAATTGGTACATCCAGCTGCACGAGTGGCGTAACTAAACACACACTCCTGCAAATTAATAACTTCAAAAACGTTAACAATTGGGCTTTTTGTAGACGAACTGTAACGGGTCAAGTGCGAATACACCTTCAAGGAAGTCCATTCACACCAGTGCACCAGTACAGTGTAAGGAATGCAACCAAGCTTACAGTTTGTCAAGGTCACACTGACCAGTTGCAGTGGGAGGATGCATTCTCACTTCTTGTTTGGCTCCAGTTAATAATAATTTAACATAAACCAGAAGTTTTACTCATAACCGATTAATGGAAGTTAAAGGCTTTGCTTATAATTACATTGACGACCGACGCTTAGTACGTACAATGCTATTCATAGGAACTGAGTAAAACTACATTTACTGGCCACTTGTAGAAATAACAAAGGCGTGGTAGAGTATGACGACAGTATAGCCTCTTTCACATTGATTCTATTTACTAATGAAAAGAGATTATATTAGTCATAGCAATAATGTTCGTTGAAAATTCCTCTATTTGTAAACGTTTTTTTTTCTGTCTACGATAATACTGAAAAATACACTACATATTTTTTTTAAAAAATGTCCCATCTAATTAATTTTACATTTATTAAATTCCTTCTGTTAGCTCACACTCTCCTTATATACAGCTTGCACAAATTTTCATTCTTTAATAATATGTTTTAATTTATTCAATCAAGTTCAAATAATTTTTATAAAAACTTGCAGTGGATAAGAAATTGATGTTGATACTTTAAAAATATTTTTTCATTATTTAAATTTAAAAATACTGATGTGTTGGTTGAATTCGAACTGAATGACTACATGTATGAAATCCAGTACCCTGCCAATGAACCAACTTTTCCACAGTCAGAAATCTACTACGTAAAGAGGTGTATGAAATTTTACGAGAAAGGTTCCTTATTAATGAAGCATTATAAGCGATGGATAGGATGAGAAAAAAAAGACTACCATTAACTTCATAAATTAGAAAATAAATATGCTATGCCCAAAAAAATTATTTACTTGTTTTTCAAAGGCATAACATGATACGCCTCTTTTAACCTAAATAGAGATTAAGTACACTCAGGGATGCACGGCATATCCCCCTTCACATTTAGGAGAAATTTAATAAAAAAACACCTTTAGATAGATATAGTTCATCTATGGCGCACATCAGATAAGGATATAATTGTACTCTCCAATAATAAAATGCCAGAAAACAATTGTATGTACAAAATTTTGCAAGAACACACTATTATTAACAAAAACCTCACTTTGCTAATAAGTGAACATAATTAACGCACATAAAGTAAATAAAGTAATATATTTCAGTTTATATTTGAGCAATAACATAAGGACAATGTAAGTGTGGATGGATTAATGGCCGTAGAGAGGTTTTGGTGACTTGTACGAAGGGTCGTAGGCAGGCTCGTTCTGAACCACCGCGTTGAATCCTGTGGCGTCGTCGGCATTGTAGAGGACGGTCAGTTTGGTGCCGTCAGGTTCCAGCAAGCTGTAGCTGCCTTTGACCACGTCTCCATCTCTGCTCTCGTATTGGTTTTTGATGTCTCCGGTGTATTGGTCGTTCACCTCGTAGGCAAAGCTGTACTGAGGATGAGGGTCGTAGGGTTCCTGCTCGGCTACAGGTAGGATACCTGCGTGCGCACCGACAAGTAGGAGCGCGCTAAGAGCATGCTACAAGAATACGTCACATGGAATATTAGTTTGTAAATATTAAAACAGTATAACCTGTAAGTCAAAGGAATTTCTTTGTACCAAAAGTAAACAAATCTGGAATAATAAGGTGTTAAGTTTTATGAATTGCTATATCTGAGGAAATTATTAAATTTCCCAGACGGCCGTGGTTACTAAGATAATGGGCTTCGGTATTTTAGAAAGTTTGCCATTGTTAATGAGGATTTGGTATAATGGTGACTGTTACTTTAGAGGACATAACAAAAGTAGTAACATTCACAACCGTCCCACAGAAATCTAAACCCTATATAAGCATCGCATATAATGCACGTGTTTCCATAAGATATAGTCTCGAAGTAATGATAGAAGCGCGAGATTATTATAAAAGCTTTAAGATCAAATGACAACAAATAGGCCCTGCACTTTTTAATATTAAAACAATATTACTAGAAACAATAAAAGTTCTATAGCTATAAAGTTTACGTGTAACACCAGTCGTATAAGCCAGCCATATTACATATCTACTATTTAATATAACTTTATATTTCAATCTATTACTACCATGCCGTACTACAATATTAATTATAAAAAACATAGTTCAGAGTTTTAAACTTTTTAAAATAAGAGGATTAATGAAATTTATAAGAACAACTAAACTTACAATGAACAATACTAGGACGGTTTTAATCAAAGAGAATATTTTTTATTTAAAAACCTAAACTCATTATCATAAGCTAGAAAACATTGCTTCTAAAGGGTTGATACAGTTTACTTACTTTGCACGCGTTACATTTGCTTACATAAGACACTTGAAAAGTGAATCAAACTTCATTACAGCATCTTTAAATTACACAGTTTTATTTCACTTTGAGGAGATAAAAAAAGGTGACATACAGCCAAAATCAGATAGCGTGCTTATACGAAATTCCATACACCACCATGTCAATCATTTACATAAAGTACGATAATTTCTTTTAAATCAAAATAATGCGTAGGCTATAAGTTACTAGCCTATAACAGAAATATTAACCTGCACTTGGGTTATATATTGTCAAATCTAACTAGGCCGCTATATCTAAAATAAAATTGCACTCAACAAACGAATTTCTTAAAACGTTTCAATTCTAAATGACACTAAACACTCTGTATAAGCCACAAAGTTACTTTCCAATAATATTATTACAAAGTGAATCTTAATAGGACTTTCTAGACGCAGTTTCACAAATCCGTTTTACTCTGCGATCAATATTTCGTAAAAAAGATGAAACTTACTTTACAACTTTGTTCTTTAGGACATCAGTGAAGAAAAAATATTATTATAAATATATTCTTCACTTAAAAATTTTAGAAATTAAAATACAGATTAAACGCAGAAAATAATAATTTTTAAATTTAGGTCAGGCTTTTTTCCCAGATCTTGTCTACATAATCACAGATACACACTTCTAGCCCCCTACATAAACCTAAGCTTCACTCACCAAGAGAAACATCCTGTAATGTATCGGGACTAAATGCTAAGCATGTCGCCTCCCATAACGTCTTTATACTCGTGGTTGACATGACAGAAAGTGTGCGCAATGCTTGCACTCAATACGCAATCACCCGTTATTCTTCCACTAATTGCCCAAACAACGGATGCTATTCACCCACAAGAATGACGGATATTCCTTTTGGCGCCGCGTGTTTTCACTGCTGTAAGAGATGTTTCACTCTCCTCGGAAGGTAAAGTCGCCAACTTAGAATACAAACAGAGGGTTTACAGGTTTAACTAATATGTCCGATGAATCACCATCCGCGTTCAAGTACTATTAATGTAATAAGAAAAAAAAATTAAATATCAAGCCTTTATTTAATACAAAGATATGTTTCGACAAAACAATTTTTGGTTCTTGAAGAAGACAACTTGGTTTGTCGAAACACGCATGTTTACTAAATACCGTTCATATGTTATGAGTGCATTATATCAAGTATAATTATAAAAAAACAGTATATAAGTAGGTCATACTTATTTTGTAAATTAAGTATACTTAAAAAGCGTTTATAATCTCTAACTCACAACTCTAAACTACTCACAAATAGAAAGCGTAGTTGTTAGTGCCTTATTGCAATTAATATCTTTTGTGTTATATAGTATAAATAGATTGTATATTATACCTCTATTTATAAGGTACGGAACACTAAAGTGCACAATGAACCCTTAACAATGGAAATTTAAAATATTATAAACCCAAATACATTATTAAAACAAACAGGCTTGATGAAATTACTCAACTTCAACAAGAAGGCCAAATAATATTATTATTAGCTTCCATCTAATTTCAGCAGTAGTAGTGTTCACTTATAAGCTTAAACAGTTATTGTACATACCCACGACTAAAGTAGCACTTACATTTTGGCTGAATGAGATTGGACGCCATTACTGCTCGGGCTGTCCATATGAGTCGCCCTCATTTAAACAAAAAGTTAGTGTTATTATAGGTAAGTAATTACATAAAAACTTGAAGCAACTGCGGAGTAAATATTTATATTAAATAACAACAACCTCTTTCCACAAATTCAAAATTTTTTTTTTAACCTTATGTACATTTCGACTACAAAGTAATCATCTTCAGAGGTATTTTACAAATACCTCATTTGTAAAATACCTCTGAAGATGATTACTTTGTAATCGAAATGTAAATAAGGTTAATATAAAAATTGTTGAATTCGTGGTAAGAGGTTGTTTTTATTTAATATAAGTGATTACATAATAATATTTATTAGAGTGTATAAATAAAAATGGTTAAAACCTGAATTACAAATTAAATTGAAAGTATCATAGTGTGTATACACACGACATAGAAAGATACAAGATACCAATGCCAGATGTCGGAAGTGTAGATTTACTCTTTTTTTACTCTTTCTTTTATAAAAATTTCATTATACACGTCTGTTTAAATTTAGTACCGTCAATAAAAATAAATATTACAAATCAAAATAAACCAAAAACAAAACAAATTAACTAAATAACCAATACGTTACCAGAACGTAACGTTTATAATAATACGTTTATTTAATAAAAAGTAACTAAAATAAAACTTTCTTTGTTGACCTAAGTAGGAATCGGCTTTAAAACTTACTGTTTATAAAATTTGTGTTTATATTACAGGTTATAATTTGGAAGTTCCTATTGCGCTTATTACATGTTACCTATTCGTAATGCATTGGCTTGGTCTTTCCATGAAGGCAATGTATAATTTTACTCTAAATATTATATGATACATTAAAATACGTATCATTGTATACCTTCTTTGCAGTGGACAATTTTAATCGCACGTGTAGAGAGTGCAGAAATCGTTATTTATAGAAAGAAGCAAAATAAACAATTTGTAACAATCTGTGGTTTCATCAGAATAAGTGTGTCTCAGGGACTATACTTTGTTGTAATCATTGCAGTGGCCCAATTACTAACTAAAATTAATTGTTGAAGTTTGCAAAGGAGAAACAATCCAATAAAACTCTCCTAGCGACAGTTACGTAAAGAGTTGGGGAGGCACGTAATTACAAATAGGATGGGATGATTTACTTGCAACAGTTACTTGCCAATATTCGGGGACTTGTATGAAGCGTAACGAGACATGACGTCACTAAAGTATTACTTGTATTCGGCAAGACAGCTCTATCTCCAGTGGTTATTGTAAACTAAATACATCTCTTGCTATACATGTCACAATTGTTACAATTTACTATATAAGAATCAGACATCGCATGCTGCACAAAATCCTGCAGAATAACACAAAAGCATAGTTAAAAGTAACCTTTATGTTTTTCTGTCCCTTCTATTAGTTCATACACTCCTTATATATATATATATATATATATATATATATATGCCTATATATGCAATATATTAGTATATTTTATTATTAAAATACTTTTTATTCATCCACTCAAGTTCTAATACATTTTTTTAAACTTATAGTGGATAACATTTGATGTTAATACAGGTTTTTCAAATATTAATTTATTGATTAAACTTGATAATGAATTAATTTTAGTTTTATATGGCAGAAAATCTTTTCATAAAAGGGGCAAGGCATGCAATATAGTGATTTCGTTCCATTCTGCAAAAAAATAAGTGATAACATGATTTCATAAAACCGCTGATTTTATGTTATCGGTTAAGTGGTAGAAAGTATAGGTTATGTTCTTTTATTTAAATTAATTGTAATTATTTAATACAAAAAACCAAAAAAATTTCTTTGTTCACCTAAGTAGGAATTTACTTTAAACACATTTTATAGATATTTTTAGTTATCAGTAGAAACATGTTTTTTTTTACCAATATCTAATTAAAAATGCGGGCGAAAATGTTGATGATTTGGTTACAAAGTACACAATAAATTGTCCATCGGTTAAGCTGCTTTACTTTAATCTAAGGAGCATATTTCTACATTCGGGAATAAAAGAAAGCCGTTTTGTTACAATACAACTGAAACAAACACACACACACACACACACACACACACACTCTCTCTCTCACACACACACACACACACACACACACACACACACACACACACACACACACACACACACACACACACACACACACGCACGCACCACACGCACACACACACATACACAAAAATATATACATACATATATTTACTGTTTCCTTGTGGTTAAACAATACATTAATTACTTCATGCTTATTTTAGTAAATATAATTGAAATCTTATAAAATCTACTAAAACTTTCCATTAATAATTTCAGATTTCTTCTATTAAATCAGATTTTTTAATTTTATTTAATAGTGCAAAATCATATCAGTAAAACTGAAGTAGTAATTGAGTAAACGCCGAATGTTAACGTAAACTTAAAGCAACTTAACAGCTTATGTAAATTCCTTCAAAGTCGTTTAGTGGTAACATTTCTCCTACATTAAAAAGAAATATTTGAATACAATTATAATTTTCTTATATTGCAAAAGAAAACATAAATAAACATTTGTGCGACACTCCTGCCATCTAGCAGCGAACGCATGAATCAGTAGAATGATCGTAGTTGGACAATATTCCACCGTGTGAACTACATGTTTTAAGTATTAGAAATGTTAAAGTCTTGTTAAAATTTTGTTTATTCTTCTACAGTAAAGTTAATTAGCACTATGCTTGTTGGCGACGTTAATATCCTGTACAATGTATTCGATAATATCATCCTCGAAATATTTGATGTTGTTTGATGATCGAAACCATAATACTTCCTTCGGTTAATAAAATAGTTTATCTTATATAAACAACAACTCGTATATAATTAAAACAACTCACTTAATTGGAAATTACGCTCTTATTCGAATATGTGTGTATAGAGGGTATGCAGTTAGAGGTATTCATGACTTCCTACGGAGTTGCGTTAAACTCAAGCATCAATAGGTGCACAAAATGATTTGTGAAGAACTTTACCATGTCCAATGATTAAAACTAAAATAAACACATAACAAATCTGTGTGAAAGGATAAGAATGACTTACTTGTTAATTGTGATAGATGGCGTAAACGTGACATACCTGAAACACACGAAAAGGTATTTAGAGCATCTTATAAGATTAATTATTACAAAACACTAATTATATTGACAGATAACTTATTAAACGTATTGAAAAAAATTATAATTGTTAGATAACATAGAATTACAGTTTTATAAGAACAACACATAAAATGCAAAAGTGGATGAATTGCAAAAAGAAACGAAGAGACAAAGTTGAAAAGGTATCCATCTATAATAATTTCAACTATATTATAAACATTATATTAAATATGATAATAATAAACTTTAGCCATTGAAAAGTATTTTCTGAAAAAAAATCAAAAATGTAAAGTATTGTTGAAACATGAATTGATCTGCGATCTCTCATTAGCCTAAAAAAGATGGGTTTGTGACGTAATTTAAAGGAATGGAAAATTGTGTATGTGAAATAATTTACTATCGCTCAATAAACATAAATCACCCCGAAATGTTATATAGATAAGTGAACCAAACTCCCAGTCGATGAATTAAGTTTTCCTTTTCCCATTACAAAGTTCGTTTTACCTATCTACAAATATATCCTTTCAAAATACAAAAGCCCTCTCCTCAATTCATTTATCAGGGGGTCCCATTCCCTGGATGTGAGTCACTAAAGCAATTACTCACTGTAAACAATATGACCTCGGTAGGCCTACTTCAGAGACCCAACCTTTCTCACGACAGCTATACACCCCTCCCCTGGATGTGAGTCACTAAAGCAATTACTCACTGTAAACAATATGACCTCGGTAGGCCTACTTCAGAGATCCAACCTTTCTCACGACAGCTATACACCCCTCCCCTGGATGTGAGTCACTAAAGCAATTACTCACTGTAAACAATATGACCTCGGTAGGCCTACTTCAGAGACCCAACCTTTCTCACGACAGCTATACACCCCTCCCCTGGATGTGAGTCACTAAAGCAATTACTCACTGTAAACAATATGACCTCGGTAGGCCTACTTCAGAGACACAACCTTTCTCACGACAGCTATACACCCCTCCCCTGGATGTGAGTCACTAAAGCAATTACTCACTGTAAACAATATGACCTCGGTAGGCCTACTTCAGAGACCCAACCTTTCTCACGACAGCTATACACCCCTCCCCTGGATGTGAGTCACTAAAGCAATTACTCACTGTAAACAATATGACCTCGGTAGGCCTACTTCAGAGGCCCAACCTTTCTCACGACAGCTATACACCCCTCCCCTGGATGTGAGTCACTAAAGCAATTACTCACTGTAAACAATATGACCTCGGTAGGCCTACTTCAGAGACCCAACCTTTCTCACGACAGCTATACACCCCTCCCCTGGATGTGAGTCACTAAAGCAATTACTCACTGTAAACAATATGACCTCTGTAGGCCTACTTCAGAGACCCAACCTTTCTCACGACACCTATACACCCCTCCCCTGGATGTGAGTCACTAAAGCAATTACTCACTGTAAACAATATGACCTCTGTAGGCCTACTTCAGAGACCCAACCTTTCTCACGACACCTATACACCCCTCCCCTGGATGTGAGTCACTAAAGCAATTACTCACTGTAAACAATATGACCTCGGTAGGCCTACTTCAGAGACCCAACCTTTCTCACGACAGCTATACACCCCTCCCCTGGATGTGAGTCACTAAAGCAATTACTCACTGTAAACAATATGACCTCGGTAGGCCTACTTCAGAGACCCAACCTTTCTCACGACACCTATACACCCCTCCCCTGGATGTGAGTCACTAAAGCAATTACTCACTGTAAACAATATGACCTCGGTAGGCCTACTTCAGAGACCCAACCTTTCTCACGACAGCTATACACCCCTCCCCTGGATGTGAGTCACTAAAGCAATTACTCACTGTAAACAATATGACCTCGGTAGGCCTACTTCAGAGACCCAACCTTTCTCACGACAGCTATACACCCCTCCCCTGGATGTGAGTCACTAAAGCAATTACTCACTGTAAACAATATGACCTCGGTAGGCCTACTTCAGAGATCCAACCTTTCTCACGACAGCTATACACCCCTCCCCTGGATGTGAGTCACTAAAGCAATTACTCACTGTAAACAATATGACCTCGGTAGGCCTACTTCAGAGACCCAACCTTTCTCACGACAGCTATACACCCCTCCCCTGGATGTGAGTCACTAAAGCAATTACTCACTGTAAACAATATGACCTCGGTAGGCCTACTTCAGAGACCCAACCTTTCTCACGACAGCTATACACCCCTCCCCTGGATGTGAGTCACTAAAGCAATTACTCACTGTAAACAATATGACCTCTGTAGGCCTACTTCAGAGACCCAACCTTTCTCACGACACCTATACACCCCTCCCCTGGATGTGAGTCACTAAAGCAATTACTCACTGTAAACAATATGACCTCTGTAGGCCTACTTCAGAGACCCAACCTTTCTCACGACACCTATACACCCCTCCCCTGGATGTGAGTCACTAAAGCAATTACTCACTGTAAACAATATGACCTCGGTAGGCCTACTTCAGAGACCCAACCTTTCTCACGACAGCTATACACCCCTCCCCTGGATGTGAGTCACTAAAGCAATTACTCACTGTAAACAATATGACCTCGGTAGGCCTACTTCAGAGACGCAACCTTTCTCACGACACCTATACACCCCTCCCCTGGATGTGAGTCACTAAAGCAATTACTCACTGTAAACAATATGACCTCGGTAGGCCTACTTCAGAGACCCAACCTTTCTCACGACAGCTATACACCCCTCCCCTGGATGTGAGTCACTAAAGCAATTACTCACTGTAAACAATATGACCTCGGTAGGCCTACTTCAGAGGCCCAACCTTTCTCACGACAGCTATACACCCCTCCCCTGGATGTGAGTCACTAAAGCAATTACTCACTGTAAACAATATGACCTCGGTAGGCCTACTTCAGAGACCCAACCTTTCTCACGACAGCTATACACCCCTCCCCTGGATGTGAGTCACTAAAGCAATTACTCACTGTAAACAATATGACCTCTGTAGGCCTACTTCAGAGACCCAACCTTTCTCACGACACCTATACACCCCTCCCCTGGATGTGAGTCACTAAAGCAATTACTCACTGTAAACAATATGACCTCTGTAGGCCTACTTCAGAGACCCAACCTTTCTCACGACACCTATACACCCCTCCCCTGGATGTGAGTCACTAAAGCAATTACTCACTGTAAACAATATGACCTCGGTAGGCCTACTTCAGAGACCCAACCTTTCTCACGACAGCTATACACCCCTCCCCTGGATGTGAGTCACTAAAGCAATTACTCACTGTAAACAATATGACCTCGGTAGGCCTACTTCAGAGACCCAACCTTTCTCACGACACCTATACACCCCTCCCCTGGATGTGAGTCACTAAACCAATTACTCACTGTAAACAATATGACCTCGGTAGGCCTACTTCAGAGACCCAACCTTTCTCACGACAGCTATACACCCCTCCCCTGGATGTGAGTCACTAAAGCAATTACTCACTGTAAACAATATGACCTCGGTAGGCCTACTTCAGAGACCCAACCTTTCTCACGACAGCTATACACCCCTCCCCTGGATGTGAGTCACTAAAGCAATTACTCACTGTAAACAATATGACCTCGGTAGGCCTACTTCAGAGATCCAACCTTTCTCACGACAGCTATACACCCCTCCCCTGGATGTGAGTCACTAAAGCAATTACTCACTGTAAACAATATGACCTCGGTAGGCCTACTTCAGAGACCCAACCTTTCTCACGACAGCTATACACCCCTCCCCTGGATGTGAGTCACTAAAGCAATTACTCACTGTAAACAATATGACCTCGGTAGGCCTACTTCAGAGACCCAACCTTTCTCACGACAGCTATACACCCCTCCCCTGGATGTGAGTCACTAAAGCAATTACTCACTGTAAACAATATGACCTCTGTAGGCCTACTTCAGAGACCCAACCTTTCTCACGACACCTATACACCCCTCCCCTGGATGTGAGTCACTAAAGCAATTACTCACTGTAAACAATATGACCTCTGTAGGCCTACTTCAGAGACCCAACCTTTCTCACGACACCTATACACCCCTCCCCTGGATGTGAGTCACTAAAGCAATTACTCACTGTAAACAATATGACCTCGGTAGGCCTACTTCAGAGACCCAACCTTTCTCACGACAGCTATACACCCCTCCCCTGGATGTGAGTCACTAAAGCAATTACTCACTGTAAACAATATGACCTCGGTAGGCCTACTTCAGAGACGCAACCTTTCTCACGACACCTATACACCCCTCCCCTGGATGTGAGTCACTAAAGCAATTACTCACTGTAAACAATATGACCTCGGTAGGCCTACTTCAGAGACCCAACCTTTCTCACGACAGCTATACACCCCTCCCCTGGATGTGAGTCACTAAAGCAATTACTCACTGTAAACAATATGACCTCGGTAGGCCTACTTCAGAGACCCAACCTTTCTCACGACAGCTATACACCCCTCCCCTGGATGTGAGTCACTAAAGCAATTACTCACTGTAAACAATATGACCTCGGTAGGCCTACTTCAGAGACCCAACCTTTCTCACGACAGCTATACACCCCTCCCCTGGATGTGAGTCACTAAAGCAATTACTCACTGTAAACAATATGACCTCGGTAGGCCTACTTCAGAGACCCAACCTTTCTCACGACAGCTATACACCCCTCCCCTGGATGTGAGTCACTAAAGCAATTACTCACTGTAAACAATATGACCTCTGTAGGCCTACTTCAGAGACCAAACCTTTCTCACGACAGCTATACACCCCTCCCCCACCCCTCTATCAGACGTAATTCAAGTAGCCTAATCATATCAATAATAAATAATAAAAATAGCGTGGTAGTTTTCCGTACAAAATAGTCATTTTATACAATAAGTGCAGTACAAGTTTCCATACAACCAAAGCTAATACATATCGTATATTTTCAATGCCATAGTAGCTGCTTCGGGTATAGACAGATATGTGCAGTCAGTAACCATTACTATGTGCATTATCTTAACACTAAGAAAACTCCAGCCTGAATGAGAAATTATTCAATGCCTTAATATTTGAAACCTCCGATTTCGCCTAGATTCAGATTGTAATTAGACCTATAAATGTGCTTATTTTTGGGCAAACATTGCAGTTAGAATTATAAAAACAAGAGGAAAATCTTTAAAGTTTTGTTAACATTGAAACGAAGAGTCGTCCCTTCGTCTCATCCCACTTAACTGATTTAATAAAGTTTATTGTGACAATATTACCTCTTACTATTGCCGTAAGCGCACTTAGCCACACTGTATGCACCGATAAAGCAACTCTACAGAGCATTCAGCTAACTCCAAGATACTCACTTGAATACTGTCATTTCTTATCCCAAGTAAGCACAACCAGGGCGATAAATGTAACTTAGTTCCATTGACGACACAACAGTAGGTGACGACTATAGATAACATAGTATTAATAGGAGCGTTGAAGAATGAAACGTTCTTGCATACTATTAGTGTGTTCTGGCGTTATTCCGTACCTTATAGACGAAATGAATTTCTCACTTCTAAAATGTACGCGGGAGAGCTCGGAGTGTTAGGATTTCGTTTTACTGCTTCCTGACATGCTTTCTAGGTCCCGCGTGATAGGTTTATGCCCACCTAGGACAAAGTCCACGTCTGAGGTTTCGGCCCTTAGATAAAGATCGAGCGTAGATATCTGGGACGAAATAATTAGAGTACGGGTATTCGAGGTACGGAAAGCCTGGCCGTTCGGAAGTTTTACTGGTTACTGAGATGCTCTCTAGGTCCCGCGTGATAGGTTTATGCCCACCTAGGACAAAGTCCACGTCTGAGGGTTCGGCCCTTAGATATCTGGAACGAAATAATTAGAGTACGGGTATTCAAGGTACGGAAAGCCTGGCCGTTTGGAAGTTTTACTGGTTCCAAGTAGTTCTGCAACCCGTAGTATCTGGTTGGAGTTCAGCTCGTACCATGGACGGACCGGTCACTCCTCCAGGCCTTACAGGAAGGTCGAAATACTCTTGTAAACTGGTACCATGCGTCGTGGCACTAAGCCCCGTATTTCCAGGCGGGAGAGGTTCGAGTACTCCAGGTTATAACTCTTCTATTTTCATCGTTTTCATTTCTCCTTGCACACTTTTACAAAACACACTGGGTAATATTAGACGCGTAATGATAGTCCGATTAGAAGGTTCTACTGGTCCCAATGGCAGTTAAACTATAGGCCAAGGATGGGGTCCCTGATGGACCTAAGATCAATCCAGATCTTACAGTAAGGCTTTGTGCTGTTACAAACTATTATCACAAGTCTGAGCACCAAATTTCCTG
>JBAIZL010000214.1:107500-117500 GCA_036971475.1 Prosapia bicincta | reverse complement strand
GTTTAAATTTTCAATCGTTGATAAAATAGTTTTTATTCATCCACTCAAGTTCAAATACATTTTATATAACTTGTTAATACAGTTTTATCAAATATTAATTTATTAAATATATTTAATGAATTAATTTTAGCTTTATATGGGGAAAGACTCCCACGAAAGGACCAAGGTATGCAATATAGTTATTTCATTCCATTTGGCTTAAAATAAGTGATAACATGATTTTTTAAAACAGCTGATTTTATGTTGTCGGTTATGTGGTAGAACTGCGGTTTTAACGCTTAGGTTATGTTACTTTATTTTTATTAATTGCAAATATTTAATAAAAAGTAACTAAAATAAAATTTTTCTTTTTTCACCTAAGTAGGAATTGACTTTTAAAAATTGTTTTTATATTAGCTACTTGTTTTCTGAATTAGGTTAAATAAAATATTTTTAAGTAATAACAATTGTATTTTTATAACAACAATTAACTCTTTTTGAAGGAAATTTATAAAATCAGACTGGTTTACATGTGTTTCCCTCCGCGCCGTGTCGAATCCACCTGCCTTAGCGAAGCCGGCGATGACGGGACTACACTTCGTATGCATTCCGATTGATTCGGCTCCAGAGAACAACTGGTTTGGTCCCAGAGAACGACTAAATTATTTAAACCGCTGCAAGTACAAACATCTCTATACGGTTCCCTCACCAGAGACCCTGAACATTTCCTTATTGTTTGATTGTTTCTCTGGCTTTTCTTTAAGAGCATAAATGCTCACTTCGCAGAGCATTTACGTGAGAAACAAGTATTACAAAATCTTTTTAAGAAATGTCAAATATCGTTATTGGTTTCTTACTATTTATACGCTTGCATTGTTTCTTTTCACTTTCCTTTCGCATTCTCCGTTTGTGAAGCAAGGTTTAATACCGTTAATCCAGTTTGTTTATTTATTTTAATCCTTTCACTCATTTTTAATCCTTGTGCATTATTTATGATATTGTGTGGTAACCATGGCACCATTTTATGGTTGTGCGATGGAGGTTTCGACGCGAACCAGATGGGAGCAAAAGAAAAATTCATATATATCTTAGAGAAGTACATTTCTAGCTAGGGGAAATTTGGTTCAATTGCTCAGTTCGAACTAGCCTGAACCTTAAAATTTTTATAGTTAAAATATTAAATAAATATTTTAAAAAATGTGTAAACAACAATTGTCATCCATTACCGGTATAAAGAAATGTATTTGAACATGATTGGATACTGAAAGTGTATTTTTATGAACGATTGAGAATTTGTACAAGATGTATATACAAGGAGTGTGTGAACTAATAAAAATAATTTAAAAAGTAAGAAACTGTTTTTAATTATAGTACGAAATCATTTCCAAATAATATTTTAAAGTAATATAATGGAAGTTTGATATTTCTCCCAAGAATGTGTTGAAGGTTTAGTAAGGATTATAAAAACAGCCCCCCCAAGCGTTTCCCAGGATATTATACAAAGTTTAAAGTAGGTATTAGTGGTTAGATTTAATAAGTAAATATGAAGTTCCCATAAGCATTTAGTGAATGAACGTCAATGCTCTAACGGTTCCCGATTGCACCGTTAAATAATGAAATGGAAATGGAGCTCATTTTCCGGAAGAATGCTTGAGGCATCCGGGCTTGGTTTCGCAACCAATGCTATAAAAGTGTAATAAATATTCTGCAGCGATACATAGAGACGGTCTGTTTGAGAAAAAGCAGTTTTAATTGTGATTACACTTTTCCATTATAAAAACTATAAAACTCAAACTCTGCATAAGTCTTATAATCCAACCACATTGCATTTACAGTCGCTGTAACAGGAATTGCAATACCGTGAGCACCGACATGACGAGCTGAATGTGAACCAGCAGGTGTTGGAGAATTTGTACGTCCTGACGGTGTTGTGGAGAGGCCACAGCGTAGCAGGCGTGTAACCATCGGTGCGCTGTGTCAGAGAGTCTTCTCTATCAGCTGTAACAACCTCTGAATGTTGACGCCACTGTACGGCCTGACAGTGTTGTGGAGAGGCCACAGCGTAGTAGGCGTGTAACCATCGGTGCGCTGTGTCAGAGAGTCTTCTATATCAGCTGTAACAACCTCTGAATGTTGACGCGTACTGTACGTCCTGACAGTGTTGTGGAGAGGCCACAGCGTAGTAGGCGTGTAACCATCGGTGCGCTGTGTCAGAGAGTCTTCTCTATCAGCTGTAACAACCTCTGAATGTTGACGCGTACTGTACGTCCTGGCAGTGTTGTGGAGAGGCCACAGCGTAGTAGGCGTGTAACCATCGGTGCGCTGTGTCAGAGAGTCTTCTCTATCAGCTGTAACAACCTCTGAATGTTGACGCGTACTGTACGTCCTGACAGTGTTGTGGAGAGGCCACAGCGTAGTAGGCGTGTAACCATCGGTGCGCTGTGTCAGAGAGTCTTCTCTATCAGCTGTAACAACCTCTGAATATTGACACGTACTGTACGTCCTGACAGTGTTGTGGAAAGGCCACAGCGTAGTAGGCGTGTAACCATCGGTGCGCTGTGTCAGAGAGTCTTCTATATCAGCTGTAACAACCTCTGAATGTTGACGCGTACTGTACGTCCTGACAGTGTTGTGGAGAGGCCACAGCGTAGTAGGCGTGTAACCATCGGTGCGCTGTGTCAGAGAGTCTTCTATATCAGCTGTTACAACCTCTGAATGTTGACGCGTACTGTACGTCCTGACAGTGTTGTGGAGAGGCCACAGCGTAGTAGGCGTGTAACCATCGGTGCGCTGTGTCAGAGAGTCTTCTATATCAGCTGTTACAACCTCTGAATGTTGACGCCACTGTACGGTCTGACAGTGTTGTGGAGAGGCTACAGCGTAGTAGGCGTGTAACCATCGGTGCGCTGTGTCAGAGAGTCTTCTCTATCAGCTGTTACAACCTCTGAATGTTGACGCGTACTGTACGTCCTGACAGTGTTGTGGAGAGACCACAGTGTAGTAGGCGTGTAACCATCGGTGCGTTGTGTCATAGAGACATAAATGCTCCATATATTGTTGAAGACAATAATCTAAATCCCCTTACTCTAAGTCGAGACCGATCTAGGATCATTCTTGGTAGTTTTAAAGCAGACTTAAGAAGAAATTATTGTACCAGTAATCTCCCTTTTAGTTCACAATGATTTCAGCAAGATGGCAACCAGCAACACTGCTTAGATAACATTGCTTTCGTTTAAGAGACCTTTGGCAACCGCCTCATCTCCCTAAGAACAAACTTTCTTCTCCAGCCCTCTCCCCGGATCTTACGCCACATAAAATCTTACAGCTATTTAAATACTCTTTAGATTGACGAGTACGGTATTATCGATCCAGAAATACTGTTAAATGTTCCAAAAAAATGTAGTCAATACGTGTAATAGTTGTAGACGGTTTTTAATCTTACATGTGCAGTATTTCGAAGATTCATGTTAAGGATAACGTTATATGAATACAAATGTTTTAATCACATCCAATAATGAATTTCGAATTTTAAATAATGAATCTTCAAAACATATTCCATTAATTTTTGCAGACCGACTTCACCTAATGGATTAATAGTCACATCTGAGTCCAATCCATTATTTTGAAATGCTGGCGAGTTGGTTGACAGGCGAATGGGAGCTCGCTTGTCTAAATATTGTAACTCCCCAGATCTAGATTTGGTTGGCGGGCGAATGGGAGCTCGCACGTCTAGATATGGTAACACCTCAGATCTAGACCTGGTTGGCAGGCGAATGGGAGCTCGCTCGTCTAGATATTGTAACTCCATAAATCTAGACCTGGTTGGCGGGCGAACAGGAGCTCGTTCGTCTAGATATTCTAGCACCTCAGATCTAGACTTGGTTGGCAGGCGAATGGGAGCTCGCTCGTCTAGATATTCTAGCTTCTCAGATCTAGACTTCGTTGGCGGGCGAATAGGAGCTCGCTCGTCTAGATATTCTAGCACCTCAGATCTAGACTTTGTTGGCGGGCGAATAGGAGCTCGCTTGTATAGATATTCTAGCACCTCAGATCTAGACTTGGTTGGCAGGCGAATGGGAGCTCGCTCGTCTAGATATTCTAGCTCCTCAGATCTAGACCTAATTGGCGGGCGAATAGGAGCTAGCTCGTCTAAATATTATAGCTCCTCAGATCTAGAATTGGTTGGCGGCGAATAGGAGCTCGTTCGTCTAGATATTATAGCTCCTCAGATCTAGACTTGGTTAGCGGACGAACGGGAGCTCGCTCGTCTAGATATGGTAACTCCTCAGATCTAGACCTGGTTGGCGGCGAATAGGAGTTCGCTCGTCTATATATTATAGCTCCTCAGATCTAGACTTGGTTAGCGGACGAACGGGAGCTCGCTCGTCTAGATATGGTAACTCCACAGATCTAGACCTGGTTGGCGGGCGAATAGGAGCTCGCTCGTCTAGATATTACAGCTTCTCAGATCTAGACGTGGTTGGCAGGCGCATGAGAGCTCGCTCGTCTAGATATTGTAGCTCCTCAGATTTAGACTTGGTTGGCGGACGAATGGGAGCTCGCTCGTCTAGATATTATAGCTCCACAGATCTAGACTTTGTTGGCGTGCGAATGGGAGCTCGTTCGTCTAGATATTGTAGCTCTTCAGATTTAGACTTGGTTGGCGGGCGAATAGGAGCTCGCTCGTCTAGATATTGTAGCTCCTAACATCTAGACATGGTTGACGGACAAATGATACGCGCTCGTCTAGATATTCTAGTTTCTCAGATCTAGACTTGGTTGGCGTGCTATCGTAGCTTGCGATTCTAGATATTATAGCTCCTCAGATCTAGACTTTGTTGGCGGGCGAATGGGAGCTCGTTCGTCTAGATATTATAGCTCCTCAGATCTAGAATTTGTAGGCGGGCAAATGGGAGCTCGTTCGTTTAGATATTCTAGCTCCTCACATCTAGACTTGGTTGACGGACAAATGAGAGCTCGCTCGTCTAAATATTAGCTCCTCAGATCTAGACTTGGTTGGCGGGTGAATAGGAGCTCGTTCGTCTAGATATAATAGCTCCTCAGATCTAGACTTAATTGGAGGGCGAAATGGACCTCGCTCGTCTAGATATTGTAGCTCTTCAGATATAGACTTGGTTGGCGGGCTAATGGGAGCTCGTTTATCTAGATATTCTAGCTTCTCAGATCTAGACTTTTTTGGCGGGCGAATGGGAGCTCGTTCGTCTAGATATTATAGCTCCTCAGATCTAGACTTGGTTGGAGGGCGAATGGGAGCTCGTTCGTCTAGATATTATAGCTCCTCAGATCTAGACTGGGTTGGCGGGCTTATACGAGCTCGCACGTCTAGATATTATAGCTCCTCAGATCTAGACTTTGTTGGCGGGCGAATGGGACCTCGATCGTCTAGATATTGTAGCTCCTCAGATATAGACTTGGTTGGCGGGCGAATGGGAGCTCGTTTATCTAGATATTCTAGCTTCTCAGATCTAGACTTTTTTGGCGGGCGAATGGGAGCTCGTTCGTCTAGATATTATAGCTCCTCAGATCTAGACTTGGTTGGAGGGCGAATGGGAGCTCGTTCGTCTAGATATTATAGCTCCTCAGATCTAGACTGGGTTGGCGGGCTTATACGAGCTCGCACGTCTAGATATTATAGCTCCTCAGATCTAGACTTTGTTGGCGGGCGAATGGGACCTCGATCGTCTAGATATTGTAGCTCCTCAGATATAGACTTGGTTGGCGGGCGAATGGGAGCTCGCTCATCTAAATATTCTAGCTTCTCAGATCTAGACTTTTTTGGCGGGCGAATGGGAGCTCGTTCGTCTAGATATTATAGCTCCTCAGATCTAGACTTGGTTGGAGGGCGAATGGGAGCTCGTTCGTCTAGATATTATAGCTCCTCAGATCTAGACTGGGTTGGCGGGCTTATACGAGCTCGCACGTCTAGATATTATAGCTCCTCAGATCTAGACTTTGTTGGCGGGCGAATGGGACCTCGATCGTCTAGATATTGTAGCTCCTCAGATATAGACTTGGTTGGCGGGCTAATGGGAGCTCGTTTATCTAGATATTCTAGCTTCTCAGATCTATACTTTTTTTTCGGGCGAATGGGAGCTCGTTCGTCTAGATATTATAGCTCCTCAGATCTAGACTTGGTTGGAGGGCGAATGGGAGCTCGTTCGTCTAGATATTATAGCTCCTCAGATCTAGACTGGGTTGGCGGGCTTATACGAGCTCGCACGTCTAGATATTATAGCTCCTCAGATCTAGACTTTGTTGGCGGGCGAATGGGACCTCGATCGTCTAGATATTGTAGCTCCTCAGATATAGACTTGGTTGGCGGGCGAATGGGAGCTCGCTCATCTAAATATTCTAGCTTCTCAGATCTAGACTTTTTTGGCGGGCGAATGGGAGCTCGTTCGTCTAGATATTTTAGCTCCTCAGATCTCAACTGCAGTATTTTTAAATGTTTTTCTTTTCGTCATATTGAAACACCAAAGACAAGAAAGAAGGGGATGTATCAGAAAGTCCCGTAGCTCTCCTTGTGCCATAAGGATATCAGGAAGAACATAGATGTTCGATTGACGAAGACTGGTCATATGGGAAGGAGAAAATGTCGAGTTCTGAATCGGCCAATCCACGACACATGAGCCTGACCGAAGCAGTTTAGGTTGCACGGTTATGTGCATAATATGGGCAGCAATTTAGCAATGTAATTTCCCATTTCGTAACAATGCGTCTGTGGCTGGTCTACCATACATAATGGAGTTTCTAGACCACAACTTAATAATGGGTTTGGGTCAATATGGGATTAAATCTGTCCGACTGTAGCCACACAAGTTGTCCATTAGTTTGATGGACTCGACGCCTACATGAGCCTGTGTTTTCAAAATGCAATTACCCGTTATTGCCTCTGAATATAAGCGTTGCCTCATTAAATCTAGTTTCGATGCAAACTAATAAGTTCAATCATTAGGTAAAATAATATTTAGCATTTATAGTTTAAAACGGTGTAAAAATATATTTAATTATAACTATGACTGAAAAAACCTTTTTTTAATAAAAAATTCACGTAGGTAAAACGTTTACTTTAGTTAATTTACAATTTTATATGTTACATTACAAAATTCCAGATGATTGGAAATTGATTTAAATCAATGATATAAATGTAACCATAGTAACGTAATTAAAATACTAACAAATTTTACACATTTTAAAGTTATAATTAAAATAAAGTAGCCTAATAATACAAAGTATAAAATAGGTTTATTTCGTAATTTACTACAATTTTTAAAAAATGGTTTTTAATATGAAATATAAGATAATAGAAGTTGCTGGATGTAATCATCTTGAATTCACTGAATAAACTAATTTTTAAAAAAATACTTAACTAAGTGAATACGTAATGGCTTACTTGCTGACGCGTTTCATACACACTTTGAAGCCAACAACCTTTTCTATTACATGACATACAGCCAAAATAACCCACCTCATGCCACAGTCATAAATCCATTCCCGTTAGAGCCTTTACACCTAACCGATGCCGCCAGTAGAGGTTTAGCTTCGTAAAAGGAACGAATGTTTTGAAACGCGTCAGCAAGTAAGCAATTACGTATTCACTTAGTTAAATATTTTTAGAATTAGTAAAACAATAATAGTTTCAGCCCATTAAGAGATCTTTTTTTACATTTTGTTCTCGCTGATTGAGAGAATAAACTTTATTGAAGATATTTATCAAACTCTTCTTTACGTCTACTTCCACTGATGAAAAAGAATGATTATGTAAAACTACCCAGCGATATGTTAACTCTCAAATTATTAATCGACAACAGTGGAATATCGGAAAGTCATCAATATTGTCTAGAAGGAAATTTGTTTACGTTTTAGTGGAGGCAATACCTATTATAAACTTGAGCTTAACTAGCGGAGGGGTCAACAGGAAATACAGCTCTCGAAACAAGTGATATATAAAAAATATAAATAAGTTAATCCCTACTTAGGTCAATAGAGAAAACATAATGGTAGTTACTTTTTATTAAATAATTAGGAATATTATAAGGAAAGTAACATAACCTATATATGCGTTAACACGCTGTTTTGTGAAATCATTTTATCGCTTATTTTAAGCCTAATGGGACGAAATAACTATATTGCATAACTTGCCCCTTTTGTGAAGGGGTTTTCTTCCATTTAAAACTAAAATAAAGTCATTAAATTTAATTATTGAAATAATATTTGAAAGAACATGTATTAACCTCCACTAGTGCCGTCCACTACAAGTTTAAAAAATTGTATTTGAACTTGAGTGGATGAATTAAAGTATTTTATTAGCGATTGAAAATTTTAATATATATTTTAATTATATTAGTGTGAAGTAATAAATCAAATTTACAATAAAATAATAATATTTAGTTGTTTGCTTACAAAAAAAAAATAATAATAGACGTAAAAGTCCTGCAAGAAAAAATGTCATTAACTCCAAGAGACGTCGTCTGAAATTAACATTTAAAAGATACATTTCTGTAGCTCTGGAAATATATGCTTGAGTGAGAAGGGAGTTGCGTGTTCCATATTACTCTGGTAACACAACAGTTACATAGATTTATACATATACCTGCCATCCTGGAACTACCCCGAGGGTACAGGTCCAACAAGGGTATAATGAGTTTCTACACGTTCAGTCCCTTTTGACTAGCTTATACGTTTAAGCATCCCCGACCAGTTACAGGGCTGACAATTTTTTAAATGCTTGTTTCTCCTTGTAGGGGTTTTTAACTATTATTCCTTTAACAGCAGCTAACAATAGAATGCGTTGCGTTATTACTTCCATCGCTTCGTTTCTTTCACCATCGTCTCTCATAACAATATATATATATATATATTCTAACACTTCTTGTCTTAAATCGAGGGTGTTTTTCTAATTTACTTTTACTTAATGTTTATTTACTTGCAAGTGTTATAAATTGCACTGATTGTTATTTTAATTAATAGGATTCGGTTTTGGGCGCCAATTATCACTAATAAGATTGGTATGATTATTTATAATATTGATTCTCTGGATTACGCTGAAGTAACACACAAATTACAGGTTCTTAATATAATTTAATTAATTTATATCAGAAAGAATTATAATATTATTTTTAGATGGGATTTCTTACTTTACTTTAGTTTTGACTTGCTCAATTATATTAAACTTGAAGAGATTCTTAACCTTTTTCTAACTGCTTAACGTGATGAGCATATAATTTTGTATTGCTTCTCAGTGTCGCTGTATTGGCTTGTATTGACCCTGTAAAGGCTTGTATTGGAGAAATGTAAGCTTAAAGTTTATATTTTATGGTTCTGATAAATGAATATTGCTTCGATGAATTACTAACTAAAAAATTTGTGATTGTTAGATCAACAAAAAAGTTATATTCAAGAGTTATTGGTAAAGTGTTTAATAAATTTGAGGATCATTTATTCGTAGCTTGTGGTCCTGAAGTTCCCTCCGTTAGTTGGGATATAACCACAATCGCTACTTTATTAACAAGGCGTAGGATGCTACTTATCATTAGACTTGCGACAATTTACTTAATATAATTATAGGAACTGGAGGTAACTTGATGGATCTGCTTTCATCGAACGTTCCTGGATAACTCCCCGTTTTGTTATTCCTAACAACTAACGTTTTAAGCTTCTTATCCCTTCTCTCCAAGTTTAGACCAATCTCTTAATTTGAACTTTTAACGTATAGTTTTTAAAACCTAACGTCTTTTTGAAAACGACTTTCTTTTAACGATACCAATTTCTTCTCTGGTTTTTTAGAAAATTTTATTTGTTAAATATATGTGGTTGAATAATATTTCATAAACAATATTATATGTATTTTCATTTTCTTAACACTTTTACTAAGCTAAATAAGTGAAGCTTTTCGCTGCAGCATTTTCTAACTTATAAGTGAGCACATATTTTCGCGACTCAGAATGTAAAATATCTGAAATGCTACGTCTATGTGTGTATCCTTAGAGGTCATATATTA
>JBAIZL010000214.1:70000-100000 GCA_036971475.1 Prosapia bicincta | reverse complement strand
ATACACGTTCAAGGTTGACAGTAAATACAAAAGAATACGAAAACAACATCCACTGGATTTATGGTGAATATATCGATTAAAGATTTTGTTCAGTACAAATCCATGACTATAGGGTAACTAGAATACACGTTCAAGGTTGACAGTAAATACAAAAGAATACGAAAACAACATCCACTGGATTTATGGTGAATATATCGATTAAAGATTTTGTTCAGTACAAATCCATGACTATAGGGTAACTAGAATACACGTTCAAGGTTGACAGTAAATACAAAAGAATACGAAAACAACATCCACTGGATTTATGGTGAATATATCGATTAAAGATTTTGTTCAGTACAAATCCATGACTATAGGGTAACTAGAATACACGTTCAAGGTTGACAGTAAATACAAAAATATACGAAAACAACATCCACTGGATTTATGGTGAATATATCGATTAAAGATTTTGTTCAGTACAAATCCATGACTATAGGGTAACTAGAATACACGTTCAAGGTTGACAGTAAATACAAAAGAATACGAAAACAACATCCACTGGATTTATGGTGAATATATCGATTAAAGATTTTGTTCAGTACAAATCCATGACTATAGGGTAACTAGAATACACGTTCAAGGTTGACAGTAAATACAAAAGAATACGAAAACAACATCCACTGGATTTATGGTGAATATATCGATTAAAGATTTTGTTCAGTACAAATCCATGACTATAGGGTAACTAGAATACACGTTCAAGGTTGACAGTAAATACAAAAGAATACGAAAACAACATCCACTGGATTTATGGTGAATATATCGATTAAAGATTTTGTTCAGTACAAATCCATGACTATAGGGTAACTAGAATACACGTTCAAGGTTGACAGTAAATACAAAAGAATACGAAAACAACATCCACTGGATTTATGGTGAATATATCGATTAAAGATTTTGTTCAGTACAAATCCATGACTATAGGGTAACTAGAATACACGTTCAAGGTTGACAGTAAATACAAAAATATACGAAAACAACATCCACTGGATTTATGGTGAATATATCGATTAAAGATTTTGTTCAGTACAAATCCATGACTATAGGGTAACTAGAATACAAGTTCAAGGTTGACAGTAAATACAAAAAAATACGAAAACAACATCCACTGGATTTATGGTGAATATATCGATTAAAGATTTTGTTCAGTACAAATCCATGACTATAGGGTAACTAGAATACACGTTCAAGGTTGACAGTAAATACAAAAGAATACGAAAACAACATCCACTGGATTTATGGTGAATATATCGATTAAAGATTTTGTTCAGTACAAATCCATGACTATAGGGTAACTAGAATACACGTTCAAGGTTGACAGTAAATACAAAAAAATACGAAAACAGCATTCACTGGATTTATGGTGAATATATCGATTAAAGATTTTGTTCAGTACAAATCCATGACTATAGGGTAACTAGAATACACGTTCAAGGTTGACAGTAAATACAAAAAAATACGAAAACAGCATCCACTGGATTTATGGTGAATATATCGATTAAAGATTTTGTTCAGTACAAATCCATGACTATAGGGTAACTAGAATACACGTTCAAGGTTGACAGTAAATACAAAAAAATAGATCATGCAATTTTACCGTGTGTACGATATACATATTTTCCGTAATAAAAAAGTGTGTAAAATAAACCAGTTAAAACAATGGTCTTTCAGAATACAGGGGCTCGTGAATCTATTTACACGCAATTTGGGAAAGTAATTATTAAAACAAGTAATAGTAACACAAATTGTTAAAAATCAATTCGTAAAAGGGCAATCAAGACAAATTTTATTTCAGTTACTTTTTGTTAAATATTTACAACTAATACGAATAACGTAACATAACCTATGCACTAAAACAGCTGTTCTGCCTCATGACCTACAAGCTAAAATCAGCTGTGTTATTAAATATATGTTATCACTTATTTTAAACCAAATGGGACGAAACAACTATATTACATACATCTTTGCGAAAGATTTTTCTCCCATATAAAACTAAAATTAATTTATTAAATTTAACCAATGAATTATTATTTGAAAAAAAACTGTATTAACATCAAGTGTCATCCACTATAAGTTTAAAAAAACGTATTTGAACTTACGTGGACGAATAAAAAGGTATTTTGTTAGCAATTGAAAATTCGATCAAGTTATGTATAAGAAGAGTGCGAACTAATAGAAGGAATTGAACAATTATGGTTTTAAAAAGTTTAGTTTAAAGTGTTAAAGTGTTAAAGTCGGAAATAAACCTCTAAGTAAATTTAAAAAAAAATCATTTTATAACATTTTGTACTTTGAGTTAAAAGTTGTTATGAAGAAAAATAAATTGATAGGTATTCTAAAAATAAGTTAAATTTGTGAACACTTTGAGAAGCACCAGTACGTTTCCTGCATAAATGTTTCCGATTAGGAAGCAGACAGGCCAAGAAACGAGAGCCTATTTATGCTCCTTGCACTTTCTATCTGTTTGACGTCTCCATTACGAAGGTCGTGGCCGTCGGACGTGTTGGCTGCTCCGTGTTTCACAGGTAAAAACGACTCAAATCACATTTTATTATATTGAAATTAGATGTCAAATTTCATTTCCCCTGACGGGCCCTAGTTCAAAGCAATGTAAATTTCTAGGCTCCGTGACTGTTGCCTGTCAATTAGGTTCGGACGTGGTGTAATAAATAACAGAAACGGGCTTTCGTTTCGAGCCTGGCACTGACAGAGCTCGGATCTCTCCGCGGCCGGATTCATAGCACTTGATGTGTCACACGCTGTATACAGTATAACAAATACATACCAATAAATTATGCACAGGAGTGTAATTGTTTTAAAGTTTAATCGAATTAACGTTGAGCGCTTTAGTGGCAACAATCTATTGTTCCAACAGAGGCAAAGTAGAATACGTAAGCTGGGTTTTAATTATGACTTAAGCATTTAAAGTTTAATCGAATTAACGTTGAGCGCTTTAGTGGCAACAATCTATTGTTCCAACAGAGGCAAAGTAGAATACGTAAGCTGGGTTTTAATTATGACTTAAGCATTTAAAGTTTAATCGAATTAACGTTGAGCGCTTTAGTGGCAACAATCTATTGTTCCAACAGAGGCAAAGTAGAATACGTAAGCTGGGTTTTAATTATGACTTAAGCATTTAAAGTTTAATCGAATTAACGTTGAGCGCTTTAGTGGCAACAATCTATTGTTCCAACAGAGGCAAAGTAGAATACGTAAGCTGGGTTTTAATTATGACTTGAGCATTTAAAGTTTAATCGAATTAACGTTGAGCGCTTTAGTGGCAACAATCTATTGTTCCAACAGAGGCAAAGTAGAATACGTAAGCTGGGTTTTAATTATGACTTAAGCATTTAAAGTTTAATCGAATTAACTTTGAGCGCTTTAGTGGCAACAATCTATTGTTCCAACAGAGGCAAAGTAGAATACGTAAGATGGGTTTTAATTATGACTTACTACAAATAATATTCCTTTTTAAGAACGCAGGAAAGTATTTGTGTAGGAAAATAGAATTCGCATAAATAATTGTGTGTGATAATATTACCGAGCAATATATATATATATATATATATATATATATATATATATATATATATATATATACTCGGTAAAGCGGGAAGACCAACTATTACTCAAAATATGATGTCAAGTGGATCGTACAACGACCGCAGATCTGTCCTTGTCCAACCTCCATCTCACCTACCTTGGCATAAATGTTTGAAATTTTAAACTCAATTCTATAACTCCCATTAATCACGCATAATGAGATAATTTTGCCTTTAATTAAATTTACTTCGTGTTTTAAATTTTTCCAATGTACATTTTTTGTATAGAAAATATTCACAAATACCTGTATTACAAGGTACACATTTTGGTCTTACCAAACAAGTAGAATAAATTGAAACTTTTACTAAATGTTCTCTTAGATAATTCTATTCAATACTATAAAGCTAGATATAAGCCAAAGAATCCTTAAGTAAGCATGGGAAAGTTCTGACTAATCCAGAGCCACTTATCGATTACTTCTGTTAGTTCACACTCTCCCTATATTTTTTTTCAAAATTTCAATCGTTAATAAATTACTTTATATTCATCCATTTGAGTTCAATTACATATTTTTAAACTTGTAGTGGATGGCAATGGATGTTAATACAGTGTGTTTCATATAATAATTTAGTAGTTAAATTTTATGAATTAATTTTATTTTTATATGAGAGAAATATTTTCCACAAAAGGGTCAAGGACTGCTATATAGCTATGGTCTCGCATTTGGCTTAAAATAAGTGATAACATATGATTTCATAAAACAGCTGATTTAATGTTGCAGGTTATGTGACAGAACAGCTGTTTTAACTCACAGGTTGTGTTACTTTATTTATATTAATTATAATTATTTAATTAAAAATAACTAAAATTATGTTTGTTTTTGCCGACCTGAGTAGGAATTGTCATTCAACCATTTTTGTTTATATTGGTCGTTTTAATTATTACGCGGGGACTGATGTTCTTGACGAAATTTTATATAAATCTTTATACAGAAGGAAAAACATTAATAAATCAAAACACGCAAGGGATTTGGACCACTCGCATAATGAAGTCTCTTGGTTAGGGAAAAGTAGATGATTTTTATGAAATGGGGTAGATTTCTATTGTTGGGGAATGAAAGAAATGGGTTAGAGCGAAAACATCAAAGAGTTAAGCGAATAGGGTTTCCAAAGATGTCGGGAAGTGCTTTTGTAATGTAAAGTTTTAACTAACGGTTACGTATAAGCAGCATCTAATTTCAAGCGTTTTTGAATCATAATTTTAAATTGATATATTTGCTGCTATTTTACACTTTTCTGTGTCCACACTAACAATCTCTCTCTCTCTCTCTCTCTCTCTCTCTCTCTCTCTCTATATATATATATATATATATATATATATATATATATATATATACATATATATATATATATATATATATATATATATATATATATATATATATATATATATATGTATATAACACAGTATATATAACTTACATGTTCAATCGGTAATAATATATCACTTATTCATCCACTCAAGTTCAAATAATACATTTTTTTAAACTTGTAGTGAATGGCACTTGATGTTAAAACAGTTTTCTCAAATATAATTTCATTAATTAAATTTAATTAATTAATTTAAATAATTTCAATAATTTCGCTTTCTATTTTACCACGTAGTGTGATTCTGTCATATTTATATTATTTGTATTTCTTTATTAAAAAGTAACTAAAATTAAACTTTTATTAGTTTACTTGAATTGGAATTGTTTCAATATTATTTCCTATTACTTGTTTAATTAAATTTTAATTCTTCTTTAAATTAAATCAACAACATTGAAGTACAACAATGAACGCAATTAACAATGACAGTAATTTTACTTTATAAAAACAATTTTAGAAGTCATTTATAAGTTATAGATTACCTGTATTTAAAAGACAATCCTGTAGTACTTTGGTAGACCGAATGTGGGAAATGGTATAATTTTACAAATATTATTTTAGTTATGGTAGAGGAAAGATTTCTCCTGGTACTTTGAAAGAAACGTTTGGAAGTTAGATTTCTCAAACTGTTCTCTATCTTGAGAGAGGAACATTCCACATTAGTACCTTGTAGTTTATGAGAATGTGGTGTTTTAAATATGAAATAAAATGCGTTTTAATATAGATTTATGCATATTTATTTACTATGTAAACCCAGTTTAAATACAAATATCCAACCACATGAAACTTTGAATACAGTTTTGTTTTTTTAATGATTGAAACATCATACCGAAAAAGTTGTTTAATTTAGGAGGAATGTTAAAGAGTGCGGCTAGTTAAAAGGCATCCAATTGGGCTTGTGCGGGATTGTCAATAAATATCTCAGCTAGTTAACAACTCACCGCGTCGCCGGTGGCTTAACCGCCTATTTGAATTTATAACAGCGGCTGAAAACGTCTTTGCACACTTTTTAATTCACTAAGATAACATAAATCAATAGAGGAGGTTAATTCAGTTGTAATAGCTTTGGGGTTTTGTCGGATACAATATAGGTTAACGGATTTTGGGCCTGTAGGCGCTGCAAGGGTAATTTATAGACAGAGCAAACAGAGCTATTTTTATGACGAGTCTTGTAAAGGGGGATAATATTGCAATGGTATCTTAATCATTTATACACAATGACAATTACATTATCAATCTAATTACATTCACTCAAACGTACCAGATAAAGCAGGTAGTACCAAGGCAAGAGGTAGGAGAACGTAGGTACTATATAATCACTGCTCTAGCGCCGCACACGATCCTGACGTCTTCTTGGTAGACACCTGTGTAGGAAGGGGGTTGCATTTGAGTGTAGCGGGTAGTACCAAAGCAAGACGTAGGGGATCGTAGGTACTATACAATCACTGCTCTAGCGCCGCACACGATCCTGACGTCTTCTTGGTAGAAACCTGTGTAGGAAGGGGGTTGCATTTGGGTTGTAGCAGGTAGTACCAAGACAAGAGGTAGGGGAACGTAGGTACTATACAATCACTGCTCTAGCGCCGCACACGATCCTGACGTCTTCTTGGTAGAAACCTGTGTAGGAAGGGGGTTGCATTTGGGTTGTAGCAGGTAGTTCCAAGAGAAGAGGTAGGGGAACGTAGGTACTATACAATCACTGCTCTAGCGCCGCACACGATCCTGACGTCTTCTTGGTAGAAACCTGTGTAGGAAGGGGGTTGCATTTGGGTTGTAGCAGGTAGTACCAAGACAAGAGGTAGGGGAACGTAGGTACTATACAATCACTGCTCTAGCGCCGCACACGATACTGACGTCTTCTTGGTAGACACCTGTGTAGGAAGGGGGTTGCATTTGAGTGAAGCGGGTAGTACCAAAGCAAGAGGTAGGGGATCGTAGGTACTATACAATCACTGCTCTAGCGCCGCACACGATCCTGACGTCTTCTTGGTAGAAACCTGTGTAGAAAGGGGGTTGAACTTGGGTTGTAGCAGGTAGTACCAAAGCAAGAGGTAGGGGAACGTAGGTACTATACAATCACTGCTCTAGCGCCGCACACGATCCTGACGTCTTCTTGGTAGAAACCTGTGTAGGAAGAGGGTTGCATTTGGGTGTAGCAGGTAGTACCAAGGCAAGAGGTAGGGGAACATAGGTACTATACAATCACTGCTCTAGCGTCGCACACGATCCTGACGTCTTCTTGGTAGAAACCTGTGTAGGAGGGGGTTGCATTTGGGTGTAGCAGGTAGTTCCAAGAGAAGCGGTAGGGGAACGTAGGTACTATACAATCACTGCTCTAGCGCCGCACACGATCCTGACGTCTTCTTGGTAGAAACCTGTGTAGGAGGGGGTTGCATTTGGGTGTAGCAGGTAGTTCCAAGAGAAGCGGTAGGGGAACGTAGGTACTATACAATCACTGCTCTAGCGCCGCACACGATCCTGACGTCTTCTTGGTAGAAACCTGTGTAGGAGGGGGTTGCATTTGGGTGTAGCAGGTAGTTCCAAGAGAAGCGGTAGGGGAACGTAGGCACTATACAATCACTGCTCTAGCGCCGCACACGATCCTGACGTCTTCTTGGTAGAAACCTATGTAGGAGGGGGTTGCATTTGGGTGTAGCAGGTAGTTCCAAGAGAAGAGGTAGGGGAACGTAGGTACTATACAATCACTGCTCTAGCGCCGCACACGATCCTGACGTCTTCTTGGTAGAAACCTGTGTAGGAAGAGGGTTGCATTTGGGTGTAGCAGGTAGTTCCAAGGTAAGAGGTAGGGGAACGTAGGTACTATACAATCACTGCTCTAGCTTCGGACACGATCCTGACGTCATCTTGGTAGACACCTGTGTAGGAAGGGGTTGCATTTGGGTGTAGCAGGTAGTTCCAAGAGAAGAGGTAGGGGAACGTTGGTACTATACAATCACTGCTCTAGCTTCGGACACGATCATGACGTCATCTTGGTAGACACCTGTGTAGGAAGGGGTTGCATTTGGGTTGTAGCAGGTAGTACCAAGACAAGAGGTAGGGGAACGTAGGTACTATACAATCACTGCTCTAGCGCCGCACACGATCCTGACGTCTTCTTGGTAGACACCTGTGTAGGAAGGGGGTTGCATTTGGGTTGTAGCAGGTAGTTCCAAGAGAAGAGGTAGGGGAACGTAGGTACTATACAATCACTGCTCTAGCGCTGCACACGATCCAGACGTCTTCTTGGTAGAAACCTGTGTAGGAAGGGGGTTTCATTTGGGTGTAGCAGGTAGTTCCAAGAGAAGCGCTAGGGGAACGTAGGTACTATATAATCACTGCTCTAGCGCCGCACACGATCCTGACGTCTTCTTGGTAGAAACCTGTGTAGGAGGGGGTTGCATTTGGGTGTAGCAGGTAGTTCCAAGAGAAGCGGTAGGGGAACGTAGGTACTATATAATCACTGCTCTAGCGCCGCACACGATCCTGACGTCTTCTTGGTAGAAACCTGTGTAGGAGGGGGTTGCATTTGGGTGTAGCAGGTAGTTCCAAGAGAAGCGGTAGGGGAACGTAGGTACTATACAATCACTGCTCTAGCGCCGCACACGATCCTGACGTCTTCTTGGTAGAAACCTGTGTAGGAAGGAGGTTGCATTTGGGTTGTAGCAGGTAGTACCAAGACAAGAGGTAGGGGAACGTAGGTACTATACAATCACTGCTCTAGCGCCGCACACGATCCTGACGTCTTCTTGGTAGAAACTTGTGTAGGAAGGGGGTTGCATTTGGGTTGTAGCAGGTAGTACCAAGACAAGAGGTAGGGGAACGTAGGTACTATACAATCACTGCTCTAGCGCCGCACACGATCCTGACGTCTTCTTGGTAGACACCTGTGTAGGAAGGGGGTTGCATTTGAGTGAAGCGGGTAGTACCAAAGCAAGAGGTAGGGGATCGTAGGTACTATACAATCACTGCTCTAGCGCCGCACACGATCCTGACGTCTTCTTGGTAGAAACCTGTGTAGAAAGGGGGTTGAACTTGGGTTGTAGCAGGTAGTACCAAAGCAAGAGGTAGGGGAACGTAGGTACTATACAATCACTGCTCTAGCGCCGCACACGATCCTGACGTCTTCTTGGTAGAAACCTGTGTAGGAAGGGGGTTGCATTTGGGTTGTAGCAGGTAGTACCAAGACAAGAGGTAGGGGAACGTAGGTACTATACAATCACTGCTCTAGCGCCGCACACGATCCTGACGTCTTCTTGGTAGAAACCTGTGTAGGAAGGGGGTTTCATTTGGGTTGTAGCAGGTAGTTCCAAGAGAAGCGGTAGGGGAACGTAGGCACTATACTATCACTGCTCTAGCGCCGCACACGATCCTGACGTCTTCTTAGCAGCAACCTGTGTAGGAAGGGGGTTGCATTTGGGTTGTAGCAGGTAGTACAAAGACAAGAGGTAGGGGAACGTAGGTACTATACAATCACTGCTCTAGCGCCGCACACGATCCTGACGTCTTCTTGGTAGAAACCTGTGTAGGAAGAGGGTTGCATTTGGGTGTAGCAGGTAGTTCCAAGAGAAGCGGTAGGGGAACGTAGGTACTATACAATCACTGCTCTAGCGCCGCACACGATCCTGACGTCTTCTTGGTAGAAACCTGTGTAGGAAGAGGGTTGCATTTGGGTGTAGCAGGTAGTTCCAAGAGAAGCGGTAGGGGAACGTAGGTACTATACAATCACTGCTCTAGCGCCGCACACGATCCTGACGTCTTCTTGGTAGAAACCTGTGTAGGAAGAGGGTTGCATTTGGGTGTAGCAAGTAGTTCCAAGAGAAGCGGTAGGGGAACGTAGGTACTATACAATCACTGCTCTAGTGCTGCACACAATCCAGACGTCTTCTTGGTAGACACCTGTGTAGGAAGGGGGTTGCATTTGGGTGTAGCAGGTAGTTCCAAGGGAAGCGGTAGGGGAACGTAGGTACTATACAATCACTGCTCTAGCGCCGCACACGATCCTGACGTCTTCTTGGTAGAAACCTGTGTAGGAAGGGGGTTGCATTTGGGTGTAGCAGGTAGTTCCAAGAGAAGAGGTAGGGGAACGTAGGTACTATACAATCATTGCTCTGGCGCTGCACACGATCCTGACGTCTTCTTGGTAGAAACCTGTGTAGGAAGGGGGTTGCATTTGGGTGTAGCAAGTAGTTCCAAGAGAAGAGGTAGGGGAACGTAGGTACTATACAATCATTGCTCTGGCGCTGCACACGATCCTGACGTCTTCTTGGTAGAAACCTGTGTAGGAAGGGGGTTGCATTTGGGTGTATCAGGTAGTTCCAAGAGAAGCGGTAGGGGAACATAGGTACTATACAATCACTGCTCTAGCGCCGCACACGATCCTGACGTCTTCTTGGTAGAAACCTGTGTAGGAAGAGGGTTGCATTTGGGTGTAGCAGGTAGTTCCAAGAGAAGCGGTAGGGGAACGTAGGTACTATACAATCACTGCTCTAGCACCGCACACGATCCTGACGTCTTCTTGGTAGAAACCTGTGTAGGAAGGGGGTTGCATTTGGGTGTAGCAGGTAGTTCCAAGAGAAGCGGTAGGGGAACGTAGGTACTATACAATCACTGCTCTAGCGCCGCACACGATCCTGACGTCTTCTTGGTAGAAACCTGTGTAGGAAGGGGGTTGCATTTGGGTGTAGCAGGTAGTTCCAAGAGAAGCGGTAGGGGAACGTAGGTACTATACAATCACTGCTCTAGCGCCGCACACGATCCTGACGTCTTCTTGGTAGAAACCTGTGTAGGAAGGGGGTTGCATTTGGGTGTAGCAGGTAGTTCCAAGAGAAGCGGTAGGGGAACGTAGGTACTATACAATCACTGCTCTAGCGCCGCACACGATCCTGACGTCTTCTTGGTAGAAACATGTGTAGGAAGAGGGTTGCATTTGGGTGTAGCAGGTAGTTCCAAGAGAAGCGGTAGGGGAACGTAGGTACTATACAATCACTGCTCTAGCGCCGCACACGATCCTGACGTCTTCTTGGTAGAAACCTGTGTAGGAAGGGGGTTGCATTTGGGTGTAGCAGGTAGTTCCAAGAGAAGCGGTAGGGGAACGTAGGTACTATACAATCACTGCTCTAGCGCCGCACACGATCCTGACGTCTTCTTGGTAGAAACCTGTGTAGGAAGAGGGTTGCATTTGGGTGTAGCAGGTAGTTCCAAGAGAAGCGGTAGGGGAACGTAGGTACTATACAATCACTGCTCTAGCGCCGCACACGATCCTGACGTCTTCTTGGTAGAAACCTGTGTAGGAAGGGGGTTGCATTTGGGTGTAGCAGGTAGTTCCAAGAAAAGCGGTAGGGGAACGTAGGTACTATACAATCACTGCTCTAGCGCCGCACACGATCCTGACGTCTTCTTGGTAGAAACCTGTGTAGGAAGAGGGTTGCATTTGGGTGTAGCAGGTAGTTCCAAGAGAAGCGGTAGGGGAACGTAGGTACTATACAATCACTGCTCTAGCGCCGCACACGATCCTGACGTCTTCTTGGTAGAAACCTGTGTAGGAAGGGGGTTGCATTTGGGTGTAGCAGGTAGTTCCAAGAGAAGCGGTAGGGGAACGTAGGTACTATACAATCACTGCTCTAGCGCCGCACACGATCCTGACGTCTTCTTGGTAGAAACCTGTGTAGGAAGAGGGTTGCATTTGGGTGTAGCAGGTAGTTCCAAGAGAAGCGGTAGGGGAACGTAGGTACTATACAATCACTGCTCTAGCGCCGCACACGATCCTGACGTCTTCTTGGTAGAAACCTGTGTAGGAAGGGGGTTTCATTTGGGTGTAGCAGGTAGTTCCAAGAGAAGCGGTAGGGGAACGTAGGTACTATACAATCACTGCTTTCGCTGCACACGATCCTGACGTCTTCTTGGTAGAAACCTGTGTAGGAAGGGGGTTGCATTTGAGTGTAGCAGGTAGTTCCAAGAGAAGCGGTAGGGGAACGTAGGTACTATACAATCACTGCTCTAGCGCCGCACACGATCCTGACGTCTTCTTGGTAGAAACCTGTGTAGGAAGAGGGTTGCATTTGGGTGTAGCAGGTAGTTCCAAGAGAAGCGGTAGGGGAACGTAGGTACTATACAATCACTGCTCTAGCGCCGCACACGATCCTGACGTCTTCTTGGTAGAAACCTGTGTAGGAAGGGGGTTGCATTTGGGTGTAGCAGGTAGTTCCAAGAGAAGCGGTAGGGGAACGTAGGTACTATACAATCACTGCTCAAGCGCCGCACACGATCCTGACGTCTTCTTGGTAGAAACCTGTGTAGGAAGGGGGTTGCATTTGGGTGTAGCAGGTAGTTCCAAGAGAAGCGGTAGGGGAACGTAGGTACTATACAATCACTGCTCTAGCGCCGCACACGATCCTGACGTCTTCTTGGTAGAAACCTGTGTAGGAAGAGGGTTGCATTTGGGTGAAGCAGGTAGTTCCAAGAGAAGCGGTAGGGGAACGTAGGTACTATACAATCACTGCTCTAGCGCCGCACACGATCCTGACGTCTTCTTGGTAGAAACCTGTGTAGGAAGAGGGTTGCATTTGGGTGTAGCAGGTAGTTCCAAGAGAAGCGGTAGGGGAACGTAGGTACTATACAATCACTGCTCTAGCGCCGCACACGATCCTGACGTCTTCTTGGTAGAAACCTGTGTAGGAAGGGGGTTGCATTTGGGTGTAGCAGGTAGTTCCAAGAGAAGCGGTAGGGGAACGTAGGTACTATACAATCACTGCTCTAGCGCCGCACACGATCCTGACGTCTTCTTGGTAGAAACCTGTGTAGGAAGAGGGTTGCATTTGGGTGTAGCAGGTAGTTCCAAGAGAAGCGGTAGGGGAACGTAGGTACTATACAATCACTGCTCTAGCGCCGCACACGATCCTGACGTCTTCTTGGTAGAAACCTGTGTAGGAAGGGGGTTGCATTTGGGTGTAGCAGGTAGTTCCAAGAGAAGCGGTAGGGGAACGTAGGTACTATACAATCACTGCTCTAGCGCCGCACACGATCCTGACGTCTTCTTGGTAGAAACCTGTGTAGGAAGAGGGTTGCATTTGGGTGTAGCAGGTAGTTCCAAGAGAAGCGGTAGGGGAACGTAGGTACTATACAATCACTGCTCTAGCGCCGCACACGATCCTGACGTCTTCTTGGTAGAAACCTGTGTAGGAAGGGGGTTGCATTTGGGTGTAGCAGGTAGTTCCAAGAGAAGCGGTAGGGGAACGTAGGTACTATACAATCACTGCTCTAGCGCCGCACACTATCCTGACGTCTTCTTGGTAGAAACCTGTGTAGGAAGGGGGTAGCATTTGGGTGTAGCAGGTAGTTCCAAGACAAGAGGTAGCGGAACGTAGGTACTATACAATCACTGCTCTAGCGCCGCACACGATCCTGACGTCTTCTTGGTAGAAACCTGTGTAGGAAGGGGGTTGCAATTGGGTGTAGCAGGTAGTTCCAAGAGAAGAGGTAGGGGAACGTAGGTACTATACAATCACTGCTCTAGCGCCGCACACGATCCTGACGTCTTCTTGGTAGAAACCTGTGTAGGAAGAGGGTTGCATTTGGGTTGTAGCAGGTAGTTCCAAGAGAAGCGGTAGGGGAACGTAGGTACTATACAATCACTGCTCTAGCGCCGCACACGATCCTGACGTCTTCTTGGTAGAAACCTGTGTAGGAAGAGGGTTGCATTTGGGTGTAGCAGGTAGTTCCAAGAGAAGCGGTAGGGGAACGTAGGTACTATACAATCACTGCTCTAGCGCCGCACACGATCCTGACGTCTTCTTGGTAGAAACCTGTGTAGGAAGAGGGTTGCATTTGGGTGTAGCAGGTAGTTCCAAGAGAAGCGGTAGGGGAACGTAGGTACTATACAATCACTGCTCTAGCGCCGCACACGATCCTGACGTCTTCTTGGTAGAAACCTGTGTAGGAAGAGGGTTGCATTTGGGTGTAGCAGGTAGTTCCAAGAGAAGCGGTAGGGGAACGTAGGTACTATACAATCACTGCTCTAGCGCCGCACACGATCCTGACGTCTTCTTGGTAGAAACCTGTGTAGGAAGAGGGTTGCATTTGGGTGTAGCAGGTAGTTCCAAGACAAGAGGTAGGGGAACGTAGGTACTATACAATCACTGCTCTAGCGCCGCACACGATCTTGACGTCTTCTTGGTAGAAACCTGTGTAGGAAGAGGGTTGCATTTGGGTGTAGCAGGTAGTTCCAAGACAAGAGGTAGGGGAACGTAGGTACTATACAATCACTGCTCTAGCGCCGCACACGATCCTGACGTCTTCTTGGTAGAAACCTGTGTAGGAAGGGGGTTGCATTTGGGTGTAGCAGGTAGTTCCAAGAGAAGCGGTAGGGGAACGTAGGTACTATACAATCACTGCTCTAGCGCCGCACACGATCCTGACGTCTTCTTGGTAGAAACCTGTGTAGGAAGAGGGTTGCATTTGGGTGTAGCAGGTAGTTCCAAGAGAAGCGGTAGGGGAACGTAGGTACTATACAATCACTGCTCTAGCGCCGCACACGATCCTGACGTCTTCTTGGTAGAAACCTGTGTAGGAAGAGGGTTGCATTTGGGTGTAGCAAGTAGTTCCAAGAGAAGCGGTAGGGGAACGTAGGTACTATACAATCACTGCTCTAGTGCTGCACACGATCCAGACGTCTTCTTGGTAGACACCTGTGTAGGAAGGGGGTTGCATTTGGGTGTAGCATGTAGTTCCAAGGGAAGAGGTAGGGGAACGTAGGTACTATACAATCATTGCTCTGGCGCTGCACACGATCCTGACGTCTTCTTGGTAGAAACCTGTGTAGGAAGGGGGTTGCATTTGGGTGTAGCAGGTAGTTCCAAGAGAAGAGGTAGGGGAACGTTGGTACTATACAATCACTGCTCTAGCGTCGCACACGATCCTGACGTCTTCTTGGTAGAAACCTGTGTAGGAAGGGGGTTGCATTTGGGTGTAGCAGGTAGTACCAAAGCAAGAGGTAGGGGAACGTTGGTACTATACAATCACTGCTCTAGCGTCGCACACGATCCAGACGTCTTCTTAGCAGAAAACTGTGTAGGAAGGGGGTTGCATTTAGGTGTAGCAGGTAGTTCCAAGAGAAGCGGTAGGGGAACGTAGGTACTATACAATCACTGCTCTAGCGTCGCACACGATCCAGACGTCTTCTTAGCAGAAACCTGTGTAGAGAGGGGGTTGCATTTGGGTTGTAGCAGATAGTTCCAAGAGAAGAGGTAGGGGAACGTAGGTACTATACAATCACTGCTCTAGCGCCGCACACGATCCAGACATCGTCTTGGTAGAAAACTGTGTAGGAAGGGGGTTGCAGTTAGGTGTAGCAGTTAGTACCAAGGCAAGAGGTAGGGGAACGTAGGTACTATACAATCACTGCTCTAGCGTCGCACACGATCCAGACGTCTTCTTAGCAGAAAACTGTGTAGGAGGGGGTGCATTTGGGTTGTAGCAGATAGTTCCAAGAGAAGCGGTAGGGGAACGTAGGTACTATACAATCACTGCTCTAGCGCCGCACACGATCCTGACGTCTTCTTGGTAGAAACCTGTGTAGGAAGGGGTTGCATTTAGGTGTAGCAGGTAGTTAAAAGAGAAGAGGTAGGGGAACGTAAGTACTATACAATCACTGCTCTAGCGCCGCACACGATCCTGACGTCTTCTTGGTAGACACCTGTGTAGGAAGAGGGTTGCATTTGGGTGTAGCAGGTAGTTCCAAGAGAAGCGGTAGGGGAACGTAGGTACTATACAATCACTGCTCTAGCGCCGCACACGATCCTGACGTCTTCTTGGTAGAAACCTGTGTAGGAAGGGGGTTGCATTTAGGTGTAGCAGGTAGTTCCAAGAGAAGAGGTAGGGGAACGTAAGTACTATACAATGACTGCTCTAGCGTCGCACACGATCCAGACGTCTTCTTAGCAGAAAACTGTGTAGGAAGGGGGTTGCATTTAGGTGTAGCAGGTAGTTCCAAGAGAAGAGGTAGGGGAACGTAGGTACTATACAATCACTGCTCTAGCGTCGCACACGATCCAGAAGTCTTCTTAGCAGTAACCTGTGTAGGAAAGGGGTTACATTTGGAAGTAGCAGGTAGTTCCAAGAGAAGAGGTAGGGGAACGCAGGTACTATACAATCACTGCTCTAGCGTCGCACACGATCCAGACGTCTTCTTGGCAGAAAACTGTGTAGGAAGGGGGATGCTTTTAGGTGTAGCAGGTAGTTCCAAGAGAAGAGGTAGGGGAACGTAGGTACTATACAATCATTGCTCTAGCTTCACACACGATCCAGACGTCTTCTTAGCAGAAAACTGTGTAGGTAGGGGGTTGCATTTAGGTGTAGCAGGTAGTTCCAAGAGAAGCGGTAGGGGAACGTAGGTACTATACAATCACTGCTCTAGCGTCGCACACGATCCAGACGTCTTCTTAGCAGAAAACTGTGTAGGAAGGGGGTTGCATTTGGGTGTAGCAGGTAGTACCAAAGCAAGAGGTAGGGGAACGTAGGTACTATACAATCACTGCTCTAGCTTCACACACGATCCAGACGTCTTCTTAGCAGAAAACTGTGTAGGAAGGGGGTTGCATTTAGGTGTAGCAGGTAGTTCCAAGAGAAGCGGTAGGGGAACGTAGGTACTATACAATCACTGCTCTAGCTTCACACACGATCCAGACGTCTTCTTAGCAGAAAACTGTGTAGGAAGGGGGTTGCATTTAGGTGTAGCAGGTAGTTCCAAGAGAAGCGGTAGGGGAACGTAGGTACTATACAATCACTGCTCTAGCGCCGCACACGATCCAGACGTCTTCTTAGCAGAAAACTGTGTAGGAAGGGGGTTGCATTTAGGTGTATCAGGTAGTTCCAAGAGAAGAGGTAGGGGAACGTAGGTACTATACAATCACTGCTCTAGCGTCGCACACGATCCTGACGTCTTCTTAGCAGAAACCTGTGTAGGAAGGGGGTTGCATTTGGGTGTAGCAGGTAGTACCAAAGCAAGAGGTAGGGGAACGTAGGTACTATACAATCACTGCTCTAGCTTCACACACGATCCAGACGTCTTCTTAGCAGAAAACTGTGTAGGAAGGGGGTTGCATTTAGGTGTAGCAGGTAGTTCCAAGAGAAGCGGTAGGGGAACGTAGGTACTATACAATCACTGCTCTAGCTTCACACACGATCCAGACGTCTTCTTAGCAGAAAACTGTGTAGGAAGGGGGTTGCATTTAGGTGTAGCAGGTAGTACCAAAGCAAGAGGTAGGGGAACGTAGGTACTATACAATCACTGCTCTAGCCTCACACACGATCCAGACGTCTTCTTGGTAGAAAACTGTGTAGGAAGGGGGTTGCATTTAGGTGTAGCAGGTTGTTCCAAGAGAAGCGGTAATGGAACGTAGGTACTATACAATCACTGCTCTAGCGTCGCACACGATCCAGACGTCTTCTTAGCAGAAAACTGTGTAGGAAGGGGGTTGCATTTAGGTGTAGCAGGTAGTTCCAAGAGAAGAGGTAGGGGAACGTAGGTACTATATAATCACTGCTCTAGCGTCGCACACGATCCTGACGTCTTCTTAGCAGAAAACTGTGTAGGAAGGGGGTTGCATTTAGGTGTAGCAGGTAGTTCCAAGAGAAGCGGTAGGGGAACGTAGGTACTATACAATCACTGCTCTAGCGCCGCACACGATCCAGACGTCTTCTTAGCAGAAAACTGTGTAGGAAGGGGGTTGCATTTAGGTGTATCAGGTAGTTCCAAGAGAAGAGGTAGGGGAACGTAGGTACTATACAATCACTGCTCTAGCGTCGCACACGATCCTGACGTCTTCTTAGCAGAAACCTGTGTAGGAAGGGGGTTGCATTTGGGTTGTAGCAGGTAGTTCCAAGAGAAGAGGTAGGGGAACGTAGATACTATACAATCACTGCTCTAGCGCCGCACACGAACCTGACGTCTTCTTAGCAGAAAACTGTGTAGGAAGGGGGTTGCATTTGGGTTGTAGCAGGTAGTTCCAAGAGAAGAGGTAGGGGAACGTAGGTACTATACAATCACTGCTCTAGCGTCGCACACGATCCAGACGTCTTCTTAGCAGAAAACTGTGTAGGAAGGGGGTTGCATTTGGGTTGTAGCAGGTAGTTCCAAGAGAAGAGGTAGGGGAACGTAGGTACTATACAATCACTGCTCTAGCGCCTTACACGATCTTGACGTCTTCTTGGTAGAAACTTTTGTAGGAAGGGGGTTGCATTTGGGTTGTAGCAGGTAGTTCCAAGAGAAGAGGTAGGGGAACGTAGGTACTATACAATCACTGCTCTAGCGCCGCACACGATCCTGACGTCTTCTTGGTAGAAACCTGTGTAGGAAGAGGATTGCATTTGGGTGTAGCAAGTAGTTCCAAGAGAAGCGGTAGGGGAACGTAGGTACTATACAATCACTGCTCTAGCTTCGCACACGATCATGACGTCTTATTGGTAGAAAACTGTGTAGGAAGGGGGTTGCATTTGGGTTGTAGCAGGTAGTTCCAAGAGAAGCGGTAGGGGAACGTAGGCACTATACTATCACTGCTCTAGCGCCGCACACGATCCTGACGTCTTCTTAGCAGCAACCTGTGTAGGAAGGGGGTTGCATTTGGGTTGTAGCAGGTAGTACCTAGACAAGAGGTAGGGGAACGTAGGTACTATACTATCACTGCTCTAGCGCCGCACACGATCCTGACGTCTTCTTAGCAGCAACCTGTGTAGGAAGGGGGTTGCATTTGGGTTGTAGCAGGTAGTACCTAGACAAGAGGTAGGGGAACGTAGGTACTATACTATCACTGCTCTAGCGCCGCACACGATCCTGACGTCTTCTTAGCAGCAACCTGTGTAGGAAGGGGGTTGCATTTGGGTTGTAGCAGGTAGTACCTAGACAAGAGGTAGGGGAACGTAGGTACTATACTATCACTGCTCTAGCGCCGCACACGATCCTGACGTCTTCTTAGCAGCAACCTGTGTAGGAAGGGGGTTGCATTTGGGTTGTAGCAGGTAGTACCAAGACAAGAGGTAGGGGAACGTAGGTACTATACAATCACTGCTCTAGCGCCGCACACGATCCTGACGTCTTCTTGGTAGAAACCTGTGTAGGAAGGGGGTTGCATTTGGGTTGTAGCAGGTAGTTCCAAGAGAAGCGGTAGGGGAACGTAGGCACTATACTATCACTGCTCTAGCGCCGCACACGATCCTGACGTCTTCTTAGCAGCAACCTGTGTAGGAAGGGGGTTGCATTTGGGTTGTAGCAGGTAGTACCTAGACAAGAGGTAGGGGAACGTAGGTACTATACTATCACTGCTCTAGCGCCGCACACGATCCTGACGTCTTCTTAGCAGCAACCTGTGTAGGAAGGGGGTTGCATTTGGGTTGTAGCAGGTAGTACCAAGACAAGAGGTAGGGGAACGTAGGTACTATACAATCACTGCTCTAGCGCCGCACACGATCCTGACGTCTTCTTGGTAGAAACCTGTGTAGGAAGGGGGTTGCATTTGGGTTGTAGCAGGTAGTTCCAAGAGAAGAGGTAGGGGAACGTAGGTACTATACAATCACTGCTCTAGCGCCTTACACGATCTTGACGTCTTCTTGGTAGAAACCTGTGTAGGAGGGGGTTGCATTTGGGTTGTAGCTGGTATTTCCAAGAGAAGACGTTGGGGAACGTAGGTACTATACAATCACTGCTCTAGCGCCGCACACGATCCTGACGTCTTCTTGGTAGACATCTGTGTAGGAGGGGGGTTGCATTTGGGTTGTAGCAGGTAGTTAAAAGAGAAGAGGCAGAGAAACGTAGGTACTATACAATCACTGCTCTAGCGCCGCACACGATCCTGACGTCTTCTTGGTAGACACCTGTGTAGGAGGGGGGTTGCATTTGGGTTGTAGCAGGTAGTTCTAAGAGAAGAGGTAGGGGAACGTAGGTACTATACAATCACTGCTCTAGCGCCGCACGTGTTCTAGGTAGAGAATAAATGCCGAGAATGTAATGTATCATTCATTCACAAATAAGTGCTATATGTTCATTGAATGTGTTCTTATTCACTTTTATTATCATATTATTGCTCTGTAACACATAAATTGCTCTTTTCGACATTTAAATAAGTAAAAGTGAACAATGTAGGGTCACCAACAAGAAGGGATGTTGGAAACTTCTAATATAATAAAATAGTTTAGAAGTATTTAATTGTAAGTATAAATTGATCATTTCTTTGTTAATATTCTGGTTAACGTCACTGAAGCGGCTAACTATGTTTTTAGATTGATTGGTAAGTTGTCCCTCATCTCAATGGCAACAGATAATAAGGGTTAAGGAGTCGTAATACAATACGCCATTCAATGAAGTAATCCCTGCTGTATTATCCGTTAAAGAACGACGTATTACATGCTCATTCCTGATAACAGCGTGCTTTTAAACTTGTAAAAATCTTGGAGAAATCTTAAGTAAATCTTAAAAAGTCCCGTCCCAACAAGTTCTAGCTGTCTTAAGGCGCTATTAAGCCTATGATGTATGTCGACAGTATAAATAGCCCGGAAGTATTTAAAAGCCTAGGAAATATGTTATGCAAGGGGTTTAAACGCCAAAAGAATGGGAATTGGTATTTAAGAGCTAGGTCATATTTTGTCCTTTCTTTTCCCTTTTATGTGCTTTATTCAAAAATTTTAGTTCCATGAAAGCTGTTGTTACTATTTGGATGGATATTGAACATTTGTGCCTCCTTCAAACCTCCTTCCTTCAATTCTGTGTCTCTGTTTAGGCGTTATTATTACATTCAAATATATTGTGGTTATAAATAAATAAATAATTGTACAGGAACTCACAAAACAACATACTTTATTCGTCATACGCGTTTCAATAAATTATGTGATTATCTGCAGTGACACTACTTTAAATTTGCAACTGCTACATCTACAACTAAATTTATAGTAGTGTCACTGATGATGATGATGATGATGATGATGACATAAGTCATGTAAACGCGTATGGTATGAAACTATATTGTGTTGGGGATTCGTGTGGAATTATTTATTTATAACCTTAACTCAAAAGCCATTGTTGTTGAATATTTCTTTATCAATATTAAAACGTAAATCATTTACTAAAATATTACATTAAAACAATTTTATTTAGATCTGTTTGGGATATATCCCTTGAAAAATATGTTATAATTTAATTGTATTTTATTCCAGAAGTAACTTTTATTTAAAAAAAAAGTAATCTGCTTGTAGTGCATATTTCTTGAAAATATAATAAAAACTTTAAATAGATAATACAACAGAACAGTGGCCATTAAACGTACACCCAGAAAAAATATACAAAACGCACTACAAGTAGACATTTTAAATAAAATGTTTACAAAAATCTAGAAAGCAAGATATTGTTCTGTTAAACTTCCACTCCATGACGCTAAGATTCATATAAATAGAACTCCTTCTGACGGGGAACAGAACGAGATGGTTCGGGATAATGATTGAGGGACATTATCTTCCTGAGCATCCTAGAAAAGTCTGTCGTTGCCTTCCAAGAATTTCCATGACGGGATTCTAGTAGGGGATCTTACCATCGACTGTCTACATGTGTTGTATGACAAACCAAACTCATGTGGCCAGGACAGAGAAGACGTACGACGGTTTCAAGTGTCAAACTTTGCAAATATTTATTTATGGCATTGTAAATAAATACATTTTGAAAAATGTTTTTTAATAAGTTTACATTTTTGAATTTATTGCCTAAACTTTTCTACAGTAAAACGGTATCATTTAAGTTTCCAAAGACCAGATTTGTTTTGACCTTTATTGCATTGCAATTTTAATTTTTAAATATATATATATATATATATATATATATATATATATATATATATATATATATATATATATATAAATGAATATTTGCATCTGTGCACGAGCGTAAAACATTACTACTGATCTCATCGCCATGAAACTTGGGAAATTGTTGAGTATATTCCTTGGAAGGTTTCTGCCATAGTAGCCAGAAAGCGGCACAGTTTTCAGAATAGTTTCTGGCATATTTTCAGTTTCTCAGGAGCGTAGCCAGGAAAGGGACAGAGACTCCCTAGTAAGTCTATAGAAATTTAACTTTTGAGATCCCTAGAACGAAACATTATCGGGTGCCCATGAGAAAATATGGGAGAACGTTCGCCCCGCGCTGTAAAAACGTGAGTAGCGCCAGTGAAGATGTTCACCTCGGTGTGAAGCTTAAGGTGCGAGACGTCTCGGATAGCGAAAGGGCTCGGATCCGTTCCCCGTATAATGACAGTTCCCGGTGTGACTCTCCTTTGTAGAGATGTCAACAAAGCACAAGAACAATCGCTACATGTGTGTGGACTTTATTTGGAAAATCCATCTTTCTCACATGGTCAGCTGTATGTGGCTTGCTCGCAAGACCTACTGATTTATATATGTACGCAGCAGATACAAAAATATTATGTACCCGAGTCCACTTCAATAAATAACATTCATTCAAGAACTTTTATTGTCACACTTTCTCAATCGACTACTATAAGTTCAGCTCTTGTTATGTTAATAAAGTACTAAACTAATGTTCAACTAATGTTAACACGGCATTCAGTGACTGTTAGGCAGTACGGCGTTCGCCGTATCAGCTAGTATACGTACATACATACACACACACACACACACATTCACACACACACACACACACACACACACACACACACATACACACACACACACACACACACACACACACACACACATATATATATATATATATATATAAATATAGAATATTAAAGTGTATATTAAATTTACCTTATACAGATATGTGCACAGTTTATTGCAATACTTTATACATAAACGTATTTTTATCTCCCTGTTCCCATTCCCAGAGCACCGCATTTAAACATATAATACGAGTTAATAAAAATAAGTGTATCATTCTGTCGCCATAAAATGTATTTTACTAAAGTGCATAATGATTTCAAAAGTCGTACATATATCACCAAATTTATGTTTTGTACTTAATACTATTTCTTACACCGCTTGTTTCACTTCCCCTTCAATATTCTTATATATAAACACTCTTAATACAGTTTTAATATTTCCTATTCGGTTTAAAATACCTACGCTGTAATAAATGATGTTTTTAAGTCTGGAACGAGCACCCATAGGTCAATAAATAATTAGTTCATTACATTCAATATGTAACATTTGTTTAAACGTCGCTCTAAATTATTAGGAAACTCGACAATATAAAACTCGTAGAAAATGTTTTTAAAGATACATTCTTTAAGGATATTAAAACGTTTACAATTTTAATAAATAAACAAAAAAATAAAGTAAATTTCTACTTAGGTCAACAAAAAAGAAATATTTATTTTAGTTGCTTTTTATTATACTATTACAATCATTATAAATAAGGTAGCGTAACCTATGCGTTAAAACAGCTGTTATACCACATAACCTATAACATTTAATCAGCCGTTTTATGAGATCATGTGTTATCACTGATTTTAAGCAAAATGGCGCGAAATAACTATATTGCATACCTTGCCCCTTTTGTGAGTAACTTTTCTCCCATATAAAACTAAAATTAAATAGTGGAACGTATTTAATGATTTCATTTTTAAAAAAACTGTATTAACACCAATTATCATCCACTACAAGCTTTAAAAAATTTAATTTGAACTTGAGTGGATGAATAAAAAGTATTTTATTGACGATTGAAAATTTGTACAAGATATATATATATATATATAAGGAGAGTGTGAACTAGGTAATTGAATAATTCAGAAATTTTCATGGTGCTCAATGGTTTATATCAGTTATGAATCGTAAATAGAAGAATAAATAGAATAACTCTAATCTCGCAAGTGTTGAAGTAATTCCGAATAAGTAGCAACAACGCTCGACGGAATAAATTTGCACAAATAATTTCGTTCTAATAATAGTTTGAATACGCCATATGGTTGTCCTGGTAGCTTTATATAATGGATATATCTTCTATAAATAGAAAAACAACATTGTTGTAAAGCGGTGTATTACATTATCACCAAGGATCGGGGCTATGTAGCCGTATCGATACACTTTTTCGATGTCAGATACAGACCTACGCCTTTCTGCATCTACAGTATTTCAGATCATATGCAACTTCCTACGTTGATTTAAAATAACCTGTTAATTCTCACTAGTTGTCATTTTCAAGGCCAATCTGTGGCAAGATTAGGAGAAGCGCCACCTTCATAGCTCACTGTTTGGAAAAGTTGCTTATCTCTCTTTTTGCTTATTTGGAATAAATAATTAGGCTCACAAGTTTAAAACGGAATCAGGTTAGACGAAATTATCTGACGTAATATGACAGGCCTCTTTCACTTCCATAGGTTGTAATCACGGCATAATTTACATGTTATAAACCTGTTGTATCTGTGATATGAGTTACGATGCACGTCGCCAATTAAACATCTGATATTAAAATGATTTACGTTCTTTGACAATTTCCTAATTTTTATGTTAATATGGACATTAGATTCAGGTTGTTTCGTAGTTTGACACTTCAGATAGAACAAAACTAATCTCTTCTTAGTTTGTGTAACGCAATCAAAGTAGTGGCGGGCACTCGATGTTAATTTAGTTTTACAGTTTTTTAAAATAGTTGTGATATTTAATTTTAATTTTTCTAATTTTGATTCTATTTTATTACAATTGGAATTTTACAGTTTATAAATTGAAAATTTATAGTTTATTGAAATTTTATAGTAAAAGTAATTTTATAATTTATTGAAATTTAATAGATTACTGATATTTTATAGTTTATTGAAATTTAATATTTTATAGATATTTAATAGTATATTATAATTTTATAGTTTATTGAAATATAATAGTTTATTGAAATTTTATAGTTCATGACAAATTTAGTATTTACTGGAATTTTATAGTTTATTAAAGTTTTCTAGCTTCTTCGAAATTTTAAAGTTGAAATTCTTAGTATACTCATCCTCACGCTTGTTAAAAATATTTGTACGTATTCCAGTAGATTTTTCTGCCTTTCTCAACATTACTATATTTTATTTTATTGACACGTTTCAGATTCAGTCCATTTTAAAAACTTAAATACTCCTTCTCTTACACTCCTTAAAAAGTACAATTCAGGTTTTGATAATGGAATCATTTCAAAACGCGTCAAAAAAGGAAAATATTGTATTGTTAGAAAAAGGAGAAAAATGTACTGGAATATATATATATATATATATATATATATATATATATGTGTGTGTGTGTGTGTGTGTGTGTGTGTGTGTGTGTGTGTGTGTGTGTGTGTGTTGTGTGTGTGTGTTGTGTGTGTGTGTGTATTTTATAGTTGATTTATAGCTCATTAGTATTGGTAAACACTCATGTTTTTCATAAATACAAATTTATTATAATATAAATACAAAACAGTAAGAAAATAGACACTTTTAAAATTAATTTTATTTTATGTTACTTTAAAATCTTTTAAAACATGTTTAGAAGAGAAAAATAAAATTTTAGACAGTGAAATAATTGTTTTAATTATTATGTCCCTGAAATAAAATTAAAAGAAACTTTTCATTCATAATATACATTAATATAAAGAACAAACATGTTCATTACAAGAGCAACAAAACATGTAAGAACAAAAACAATATGCATTTATTTCTTTAGAATTCCTTAAATCACTTGTTGAGGGATAACAATTCTCACCACATTCCTGTTTTTATCATCTTTAGACGGATGCGGTGAGTCCCGGACAAGATATTAAGTGGTCAGTTTGAAGCCAACATAGCATAGGAAGTAAGTTTACCTATATTGTTGTTAGTTACATAATAAACGAGTAGGCTATATCCCCAGACGTATTAGTAGGCAGTTACACAGTCCCAGATTTTTAATAATTCAGGAATGCTTTCCGATTTAATATTGGAAAACAATTATGTTTTCTATGCAGGTGATATTATTCGTTTACTTAAAAGAAGTTTCAAAGATTAACAATTACATAAATGGTAAAATAATTTGGAGCAACTATGGTGTAATTTTTCAATTCCTTCTGTTAGTTCACACTCTCGCTAAATATATATTGTTCAAATTTTCAATCGTTGATAAAATACTTTTTACTCATCCACTTAAGTTCAAATACATGTTTAAAAATTTGTTGGGGTTGGCAATTGATGGGAATACCGTTTTTTCAAATATTAATTAGTTAAATAATTCTAGTTTTATATTGGAAAAAACTTTTCACAAAAGGGGCAAGGAATGCAATATATTTGGCTTAAAATACGCGGAACATATGATTTCATAAAACAGCTGATTTTATTTTATAGGTTGTGTGGTAGAACAGATGTTTTAATGCATAAGATACACTACTTATTTTGTTTTAATTATATAATAAAAACAAACTAAAATTTTAAAACGTTTGTTGACTTAAGTAGGAATTGACTTTAAAATTTGTTGTTTATATAACTTGTATAATATAAGGTTTGAAGGTAAAATCTGTTCAAAGCTATAATTATTGAAATTATCAAATCCAATCAAAAAGTAATGCATTGGTAAAGAAGTGAGAGACATAAATAACGTTCTTGTAAAGAAAGCTGGAACAAATAGGTCACCTCATGAAGCTTCAGCGAATAATTCATGGGAAATTGGTAGTAGTAAAGGAGCCGAAGGATATCATGCTCTGAATGTAAGGATTGTCATCTGTCTAACTGCTTAGATCTGCTACAAATAAACCAGAAGAGGCGCTATCCAAAGCATGCCTTCGACAAGACACAGTAACCTCCTCCACAGTCTTGTTACTTACAACTCTAAGCCAAGTAAAATATGCTCCGATTGTAAGGATTGCCATCTGTCTAACTGCTAAGATCTTCCACAAATACACCAGAAGAGGCGCAGAACTATTTGTTACTAGCCAAAGCACGCCTTCAACAAGACACAGTAACCACCTCCACAGTCTTGTTACTTACAACTCTAAGCCAAGTAAAATATGCTCCGATTGTAAGGAGTGCCATCTGTCTAACTGCTAAGATCTTTCACAAATACACCAGAAGAGGCGCAGAACTATTTATTACTAGCCAAACCACGCCTTCGACAAGACACAGTAACCATCTTCACAGTCTTGTTACTTACTACGCTAAGCCAAGGATAACATGCTCTGGTTGTAAGGATTGCTATATGTCTAAATGCTCAGATCTGCCACAAAATACACCAGAAGCACAGTAACCATCTTCACCGTCTTGTTACTTACAACGCTAAGCCAAGGATAACATTCTCCAATTCCAAAGATTGGCATCTATCTAACTGCTCAGATCTGCAACAAACACACCAAAAGAGACGCAGAACTATTTATTACTAGCCAAAGCACTCCTTCGACAAGACACACTAACCACTTCCACATTCTTGTTACTCACAACTCTAAGCGAAGGATAACATGCTCTGGTTGTAAGGATTGCCATCTGTTTAACTGCTCAGATCTGCTACGAAAACAGCAGAAGAGGCGCAGAACTATTTGTTACTAGCCAAAGCACGCCTTCGACAAGACACAGTAACCACCTCAACAGTCTAGTTACTCACAACTCTAAGCCAAGGATAACATGCTCAGGTTGTAAGGATTGTCATCTGTCTAACTGCTTAGATCTGCCACACGTATACCAGAAGAAGCGCAGAACAATTTATTACTAGCCGAAGCACGCCTTCGACAAGACATAATAACCAACTCCACATTCTTGTTACTCACAACTCTAAGCCAAGGATAACATGCTCAGGTTGTAAGGATTGCCATCTGTCTAACTGCTCAGATCTGCCACAAATACACCAGAAGAGACGCAGAACTATTTGTTACTAGCCAAAGCACGCCTTCGACAAGACACAGTAACCACCTCCACAGTCTCGTTACTTACAACTTTAAGCCAATTGTCTCAATAACGTTATTTTAAAAGAATTAGGAATATGTTACGTAGAATGAAAATATATGCTCACTAAATCAATATGATATAGAGATATAAGGGATATTTTATAATGCCATTGAATCTACATTTATTTCAAGTCGTGTCTTGTACAGTCTAGACAAGAATGGCGGGCAGATGAAACAAATGTTCTTTCACTTTAGCTAATGAAACAGCAGCGGACCGGAGCAAAAGGCACCCCTTAGTATTAGTGGTGGGATTTTCGGTTAACCCAGATGGACGATTTTATCTCTTCTCCGCTCGTTGAGAATTCGTTCAAAGTATCCCTTGTAAGAAATATATTTTATCACAACTACTGCGGAAAGAGTGAAGAAAAAGGATGAATAAAAAGTATTTCATTAAACATTGACAAATCTGAACTATGTATAAGTATATATAAAGTAAGTGTGAAATAATAGAATAAACTTAAATAATGATTTCGTTGAGCAGCGTTTATTTTGAGAGTCATTTTTATTTAAACCGAGACAGGTCTGTTCAGCGTAGGGATACGTGACGGGTCTGTTCTGCGTGGGGGGTTGGGTCAGTTCTGCCTAGGGATACGTGGCGGGTCGGTTCTGCGCAGGGATACGTAACCGGTCGTTTCTGCGTAGGGATACGTGACGGGTTAGTTCTGCATAGAGATACGTGACGGGTATGTTATGCGCAGGGATACGTGACGGGTCTGTTCTGCGCAGGGATACGTGACGGGTCTGTACTGCCTAGGGATACGTAACGCATATGTACTGCCTAGGGATACGTGACGGGTCTGTACTGCCTAGGGATACGTGAGTGGTCGGTTCTGCGTAGGGATACGTGATGGGTCAGTTCTGCCTAGGGATACGTGGCGGGTCGGTTCTACGCAGGGATACGTGACGATTCGTTTCTGCTTAGGGATACGTGACGGGTTAGTTCTGCGTAGGGATATGTGACGGATTTGTTCTGCGTAGGGATACTTGACGTGTCGGTTCTGCGTACGGATACGTGACGGGTCGGTTCTGCGCAGGGATACGTGACAGGTCGGTTCTGCGTAGGGATACGTTACGAGTCGGTTTTGCGTAGGGATACGTGCCCAGTCGGTTCTGCGTAGGGATACGTGAAGGGTCGGTTCTACGTAGGGATACGTGACGGGTCGATTCTGCGTAGGGATACGTGACGGGTCGGTTTTGCGTAGGGATACGTGACGGGTCGGTTTTGCGTAGGGATACGTGACCAGTCGGTTCTGCGTAGGGATACGTGATGGGTCGGTACTGCGTAGGTATACGTGACTGGTCGGTTCTGCGTAGGGATACGTCACGGGTTTGTTCTGCGTAGGAATAAGTGACGGGTCAGTTCTGCGTAGGAATACGTGACGGGTCGGTTCTGCGTAGGGATACGTGACATGTCGGTTCTGCGTAGGGATACGTGACGGGTCTGTTCTGCGCAGGGATACGTGACGGGTCTGTACTGCTTAGGGATACGTAACGCATATGTACTGCCTAGGGATACGTGACGGGTCTGTACTGCCTAGGGATACGTGAGTGGTCGGTTCTGCGTAGGGATACGTGATGGGTCAGTTCTGCCTAGGGATACGTGGCGGGTCGGTTCTGCGCAGGGATACGTGACGATTCGTTTCTGCTTAGGGATACGTGACGGGTTAGTTCTGCGTAGGGATATGTGACGGATTTGTTCTGCGTAGGGATACTTGACGTGTCGGTTCTGCGTACGGATACGTGACGGGTCGGTTCTGCGCAGGGATACGTGACAGGTCGGTTCTGCGTAGGGATACGTTACGAGTCGGTTTTGCGTAGGGATACGTGCCCAGTCGGTTCTGCGTAGGGATACGTGAAGGGTCGGTTCTACGTAGGGATACGTGACGGGTCGATTCTGCGTAGGGATACGTGACGGGTCGGTTTTGCGTAGGGATACGTGACGGGTCGGTTTTGCGTAGGGATACGTGACCAGTCGGTTCTGCGTAGGGATACGTGATGGGTCGGTACTGCGTAGGTATACGTGACTGGTCGGTTCTGCGTAGGGATACGTCACGGGTTTGTTCTGCGTAGGAATAAGTG